>JAECUM010016416.1:0-54538 GCA_016617855.1 Megalonaias nervosa | reverse complement strand
TATCGACTTGACAATTTGTTCTCCTTCACTACTTTTGGATTATAACTGGAAGGTCGCTGATGACCTTCACAGCAGTGATCACTTTCCAGTCTCTCTTAAGAACATCAACGTTACAATTGATGACGCAATTCCACGGTGGAATTTAAAGAAGGCTGACTGGGCCAAATTTGAAACTCTTTGTACAGTTAGGTTTAACAGGAATACCATCCTAAACGACAATGACCCTATTCGACAATTTACATCCGTCTTAATTGAGATTGCAGAAGAATCCATTCCTAAGTCCTCACCGAACTGTAAAAGAACCCAAAAACCGTGGTTCACTAAAGAATGTAAAGAAGCCATTAGACAACGCCGAGAAGCACTGAAAAATTTAATAATCGTCCAACGCCCGAAAACTTAACTCAGTACCGTATTTTTCGGGCCAAAGCTCGCCGCATAATTAAAGAAAGTAAACGAGCATCATGGAAAAAATATGTTTCAACTTTAAACTCTCGTTCCTCAATAAAGAAAGTTTGGGACACGATCCGCAAAATAAATGGAAAGGGAAAATACAATTCATTAAGACATCTGAAGCTAAATAATAACAATTTCAATACCAAACAAGAAATAGCTAATGTACTTGCTGATTGTTTCTCCAAAAATTCCTCATCGTCTAATTATTCAGAAGCTTTCCGAAGATTGAAAGCTCATAAAGAAAAAACACGGTTGAAATTCACATCGAATAACTCCGAGAGTTATAACCAACCGTTTCATTGTCGGAGCTTATGGAATCTTTGAATAAGGCTCATGATACATCTGCTGGGCCTGACGATATACATTACCAGTTTTTAAACACCTTCCAGAACCATCCTTAACAGTTCTTCTGGAAATCTTCAATGATTTATGGATTACTGGTAATGTACCAAAAATTTGGAAAGAAGCAACAGTAATACCAATTCCCAAACCAGGCAAAGATAGCGCAGATCCTACCAACTATAGACCTATATCATTAACTAGTTGCGTTTGCAAAACAATGCAACGAATTATCAATTCTCGGCTTGTATGGTATTTGGAAACCAACAATTTAATATCTCCTTTCAAAGTGGCTTTCGTTATGGTCGTAGTACCAATGATCATCTGGTTAGACTGGAAACCTTTATTCGCGACGCTTTTATCAAGAAGGAACACTTAGTAGCGGTTTTCTTTGATCTGGAAAAGGCCTATGACACAACGTGGAAGTACGGAATACTAAATGACCTACACGATCTGGGTCTAAAAGGCCGACTGCCCTCGTTCATATCAAACTTCCTCTCAGACAGGGAATTCAAGGTACGAGTGGGCTCCACCCTCTCTGATATGCACGATCAAGAGATGGGTGTGCCCCAGGGCAGTATTTTATCCGTGACGCTTTTCAACATAAAAATTAATAGCATCACCAAGTGTCTGACTCCCGGTGTGGATTGCTCTCTATATGTTGATGACTTTTTAATATGTTACCGATCCAAGCACATGCATACAATTGAAAGACAATTGCAGCAAAATATCAACAAGATTCAAAACTGGGCCAATACTAACGGTTTCAAATTCTCGAAATCAAAAACTGTATGTATGCATTTCTGTCAGCTACGAAGACATCATGATGGACCTAAACTCACGCTGGACGGAACACCTATTCCAGTTGTTGAGGGAGCAAAATTCTTAGGTATTATCTTCGACAGAAAACTGACCTTTATTCCACACCTGAAGAATTTGAAAGCTAAATGCTTGAAGTCTCTAGACTTACTTAAAGTAATAGCGCACACTGACTGGGGTGCTGATAGGAAAGTCCTACTCAGGTTATACAGAACATTTATTCGCTCGAAACTAGACTATGGTTGCGTTGTCTATGGTTCAGCTAGGAAGTCCTATTTGAAGATGCTAGACCCAATTCATCATCAGGGAATAAGACTTGCCTTGGGAGCATTTAAGACATCCCCGTGTGAAAGCCTACTCGTTGAAGCGAACGAACCACCTTTACCACAACGTAGAGAAATGCTTTCCGCACAGTATGCTCTCAAATTAAGCTCAAACCCTCTGAACCCTGCTTTTTCGGCTGTTTTTGAACGCAAATATAAAACCTTATATGACAATAAACCAAACGTCATACCTACCTTTGGCATTAGAATATTACCATGCCTTGACAGTACCAAAATTGATCTTTCAAAAATTCTGAAAACGACCGTCTCCGAAACACCTCCCTGGCTACTTCAACAACCAAAGGTACTTTTCACATTACACGATGGAAAAAAATCGGAGACAAACCCTTCCATCTTCCACAACTCTTACCATGAACTAATCGCCCAATTTCAAAATTATACAAGAATATATACTGATGGATCAAAAGATCAGGAAAAGGCTGCTGGAGCCTTCGTTAGTGGAAAACACACAACAAAAGTTCGCTTGCCAAATGGTACATCAATCTTTTCAGCTGAAATCAGAGCAATAGACCTTGCATTGCAATATATTGAAAGCAAGCGTATTTTAAATAGCATCATCTTCTCCGGTTCACTATCAGTACTTCAGTCACTACATAATAGAAAACTGGAGAATCCATTATTAGCTAATGTTCTCCTTAAACATACTGAGCTGAGTACCTCCCACAATATAGTATACTGTTGGTTACCCAGCCATATTGGAATTAAAGGTAATGACAAAGCAGACCGCGCTGCTAAAATGGCTCTATCACTAGAACCATCTCATTTTAATACACCGTATACGGATTTTATACGTAGTATCAAAGAATGTTTACGTCAGAAATGGCAGGCATCATGGAATGATGCCGTGAATAACAAACTTCATGCCATCAAGCCAACCCTAGGAGAATGGACTCCTTCCTACAGAGCCGTCCGTAGGGAGGAGGTAGTCGTTGCAAGAATTCGAATCGGCCATACTTATCTAACCCACTCCTACATACTAAAAGGAGAAGACCCTCCAGAGTGCGTAGCTTGCAATGAACCATTCACTGTTAAGCACTTTATGTTGGAGTGTTTCGACCTCCAACCTACGCGTAATCATTATTACAATGTGCATGACATTAGGGAGCTCTTTGAAACAGTTAGCGTTTCTTATATTATAGACTTCCTGAAGGAAGTAAATATTTATCATAAGCTATAGCTTGTATGCTATCACCTTGAACAGTTTTATGTGCTATATATACCGTCGGTAGATTATAATTACCTTTCATCTGTTTTCGTTGTCATACATCATTTGCACTCCCCGTTGATCGGGAAACTATTTATTTATAACCGTTACCATTTTATCTTTTTACCTTCAACTGTTTGGTTTCGTATCGCTGGTCGATACGAAACCTTTTACCACTTTTAAATGATGAAAGATATAACCTTTTGTATGGCGCTAAATAGCCTCATAGTGCTGGTGCGCCGTAAAAATTCAACTAACCAACCAACCAACCAACCAAAATCTCCAATCTAAACTTATAATGAAGAACACGATCATACAATGGAATTGGCGAGGACTTACAGCCAATTACAATCATATTCTTCTGCTTTTAAACGAATATGATCCTGCAATACTATGCCTTCAGGAAACCTTTTTAAAAGATACGGACAACATCACACTTAAAAACTACTCTCTGTTTAACACCTACTTACAGAACGTTGACAGGGCCTTGGGAGGGGTTTCTATTGCTGTGAACAGTAGAGCCCCACATAGCGTCATCCCTTTAAACACAAATTTGCAAGCCATTGCTGTGAGTGTCACTCTACATCAAGTGATTACATTTTGTTCTATTTACATACCACCAAACATCAACTTATTACCAAACAAATTAGACACGCTTGTTCAACAACTTCCCGCGCCATTTGTCTTACTCGGTGATTTTAATGCCCATAACATTTTATTGGGATCAAATTACATAAGCGACAGGGGCAGAAAGGTTGAAGATTTTATTACTAGACACGACTTGTGTCTATTTAATACCAAATCTCCGACATACTTGCACCCAGGAACTGATACATACACATGTATTGACTTGACAATTTGTTCTCCTTCACTACTTTTGGATTATAAGTGGAAGGTCGCTGATGACCTTCACAGCAGAGATCACTTTCCAATCTCTCTTAAGAACACCAACGTTACAATTGATGACACGATTCCGCAGTGGAATTTAAAGAAAGCTGACTGGACCAAGTTTGAAACACTTTGTACAGCTAGACTTAACAGGAATACCGTCCTAAACGATATTGGTCCTATTCGACAATTTACATCCGTCTTAATTGAGATTGCAGAAGAATCTATTCCTAAGTCCTTGCCGAATTGTAAAAGAACCCCAAAACCGTGGTTCACTAAAGAATGTAAAGAAGCCATTAGACAACGCCGAGAAGCACTGAAAAAATTTAATAATCGTCCAACGCCCGAAACCTTAACTCAGTACCGTATTGTTCGGGCCAAAGCTCGCCGCATAGTTAAAGAAAGTAAACGAGCATCATGGAAAAAATATGTTTCAACTTTAAACTTTCGTTCCGCAATAAAGAAAGTTTGGGACACGATCCGCAAAATCAATGGAAATGGAAAATACAATTCCTTCTGACATGTGAAGATAAATAACAACAATTTCAATAACAAACATGAAATAGCTAATGTACTTGCTGATTGTTTCTCCAAAAATTCCTCATCGTCTAATTATTCAGAAGCTTTCCGAAGATTAAAAGCTCAAAAAGAAAAAACACGGTTGAAATTCACATCGAATAACTCGGAGAGTTATAACCAACCGTTTTCATTGTCGGAACTTATGAAATCTTTGAATAAGGCCCATTATACATCCGCTGGGCCTGACGATATACATTACCAGTTTTTGAAACACCTTCCAGAATCACCATTAACAGTTCTTCTGGAAATCTTCAATGATTTATGGATTACTGGTAACGGACCAAAAATTTGGAAAGAAGCAACAGTAATACCAATTCCCAAACCAGGCAAAGATAGCGCAGATATTACCAACTATAGACCCATATCACTGACTAGCTGCGTATGCAAAACAATGGAACGAATGATCAATTCTCGGCTTGTATGGTATTTGTAAACCAGCAATTTAATATCTCCCCTCAAAAGTGGCTTTCGATATGGTCGTAGTACTAATGATCATCTGGTTAGACTGGAAACATTTCTTCGCGACGCTTTCATCAAGAAGGAACACTTAGTATCGGTTTTCTTTGACTTGGAAAAGATCTATGACACAACGTGGAAGTAGGGAATACTAAATGACCTGCACGATCTGGGTCTAAAAGGCCATCTGCCCTCGTTCATATCAAACTTCCTCTCAGACAGGGAATTCAAGGTACGAGTGGGCTCTACCCTCTCTAATATGCACGATCAAGAGATGGGTGTGCCCCAGGGCAGTATTTTATCGGTGACGCTTTTCAACATAAAAATTAATAGCATCACCAAGTGTCTGACTCCCGGTGTGGATTGCTCCCTATATGTTGATGACTTTTTAATATGTTACCGATCCAAGCACATGCATACAATTAAAAAAAAATTAGAGCAAAATATCAAGAAGATTCAAAATTGGGCCAATACTAACGGTTTCAAATTCTCGAAATGAAAAACTGTATGTATGCATTTCTGTCAGCTACGAAGATATCACGATGGACCTAAACTCACGCTGGACGGAACACCTATTCCAGTTGTTGAGGAAGCAAAATTCTTAGGTATTATCTTCGACAGAAAACTGACTTTTATTCCACACCTGAAGAATTTGAAAGCTAAATGCTTGAAGTCTCTAGATTTACTTAAAGTAGTAGCGCACACTGACTGGGGTGCTGATAGGAAAGTCATACTCAGTTTATACAGAGCATTTTATTCGCTCGAAACTAGACTATGGTTGCGTTGTCTATGGTTCAGCTAGGAAGTCCTATTTGAAGATTCTTGACCCAATTCATCATCAGGGAATAAGACTTGCTCTGGGAGCATTTAAGACATCCCCGTGTGAAAGCCTACTCGTTGAAGCGAACGAACCCCCTTTATCACAACGTAGAAAAATGCTTTCCGCACAGTATGCTCTCAAATTAAGATGAAATCCTCTGAACCCTGGTTTTTCGTCTGTTTTTGAACCCAAATATAAAACCTTATATGACAATAAACCAAACGTCATACCTACCTTTGGCATTAGAATATTACCATGCCTTGACAGTACCAAAATTGATCTTTCAAAAATTCTGAAAACGACCGTCTCCAAAACACCTCCCTGGCTACTTCAACAACCAACAGTACTTTTCACTTTACACGATGGAAAAAAAACCCGGAGATAAACCCTTCTATCTTCCACTCCTCTTACCATGAACTCCTCACCCAATTTGAAAATTATACAAGAATATATACTGATGGATCAAAAGATGAGGAAAAGGCTGCTGCAGCCTTCGTTAGTGGAAAACACACAACAAAAGTTCGCTTGACAAATGGTACATCAATTTTCTCAGCCGAAATCAGAGCAATAGACCTTGCATTGCAATATATTGAAAGCAAGCGTATTTTAAATAGCATCATTTTCTCCGGTTCACTATCAGTACTTCAGTCACTACATAATAGAAAACTGGAGAATCCATTATTAGCCAATATTCTCCTCAAACATACTGAGCTGAGTACCTCCCACAATATAGTATACTGCTGGTTACCCAGCCATATTGGAATTAAAGGTAATGACAAAGCAGACCGCGCTGCTAAAATGGCCCTATCACTGGAACCATCTGATTTTAAAACACCGTATACTGATTTTAAACGTAGTATCAAAGACTGTTTATGTCAGAAATGGCAGGCATCATGGAATGATGCCGTGAATAAAAAACTTCATGCCACCAAGCCAACCCTAGGAGAATGGACTCCTTCCCACAGAGCCGTCCGTAGAGAGGAGGTAGTCATTGCAAGAATTCGAATTGGTCATACTTATTTAACCCACTCCTACATACTAAAGGGAGAAGACCCACTAGAGTGCGTAGCTTGCAATGAACCATTCACCGTTAAGCACTTTGTGTTGGAGTGTTTCGACCTCCAACCTACGCGTAATCATTATTACAATGTGCATGACATTAGGGAGCTCTTTGATACAGTTAGCGTTTCTGATATTATAGACTTCCTGAAGGAAGTAAATATTTATCGTAAGTTATAGCTTGTATGCTATCACCTTGAACAGTTTTATGTGCTATATATACCGTCGTTAGATTTTAATTACCTTTCATCTGTTTTCGTTGTCATACATCATTTGCACTCCCCGTTGATCGGGAAACTTTATTTATTTATCACCGTTACCATTTTATCGTTTTACCTTCAACTGTTTGGTTTCGTATCGCTGGTCGATACGAAACCTTTACCACTTTTAAATGATGAAAGATATAACCTTTTGTATGGCGCTAAATAGCCTCATAGTGCTGGTGCGCCGTAAAAATTCAACTAACCAACAACCAACCATACTTAAGTAGGGCAAATACCGCGATAATATAGAGTTGTTCCCCCCATGGTACGTTAATCTGGGTCAGCCACCGTATGCTGTTTTTACTTACATTTAAGCGCTTCGTTTGACAAAAATTTTTTTATAGGAGTAGAAAGAGGGAAATTCATTGAAACTTTACAAATTATAAGTAAACAGCAATAGCAAAACATTTTTAATATGTACCAGTAAGAATATTAAGTACCGCGATAATACAGCGTTCCAGGCTATAACAATATCGTCATAAGAAAAATGGCGTAAAACTACAAGACAAGAACAACAATAAGAAGTAAAACTAAGGGTATTGCTCATTTGATAGCGGGTGGCAGGGTGGGGGAGGGGGCGGTATATCTGTAACATAGATGTAGAATCCAGTCTATATACAGGCGTGATTTAAATGTTAACTTACAGAAGTAAATAAACTCACCTCTGTTCAACGAAGAACGTGGACATAAATGGGTCACCCAACTGACAAATCTTCATCGAACCACAGCATATTTACGCAGTATATATGGGACGCAAATCCGACTCAAAAAGAAATTTGATATTGAAATATTGATAAGAAATTTGTCCTCTGTACAGTCTATTGTTTCAAATAAAATACTGCAAATATCCGGTCACAAATGCAGTACAATAAATATGGGAATTTCTGCATGCAGTGATACTATTTCACATGAAAATCGTAACAATGTAATGTTTAGTTCTGAAAGTGACATCTTTAGGGTGAACATGTACTCTAGGCTTGCTGTGTACCTATCAAACGATGTGGCATCACATCGCATTAATCATTCTGTTTCGAAAAATGATTTTCTCGTTATAAAATGTTCGGTTTATTCGGTTGGAGGCTTTTTCTTTGATTTACAGTTCGTAAAAACGTACAGTCTACTTTTACTAGTTAAACTTTGTTTGGGGCTATATTTTATGCACACCAATTGAAATGTGTACCGTCTGTCAGAATGAACGAAATTATTAAGGCTCGCCAAAGCTGGACATTATTTAACTCGATTCATAAATTCAATATTTAATATTACCCATTTGAGATCCTCTATATATTTCCCAAACGGAATGTTTTTGTTCTAGCATGTTACGCATAACGTTGAAGCTTTAGATATGATTGTGATTTTTGGGGGGTATTATTTTTGTATTTGAGAACTTTAGTTACACTGACACTTATTGAAAGATTACATAATACAATGATTTTCTTATTGTGGGACTGTCTCGTAGTTTATATTATGTTTTATTATATTTTCAACAAGATTTTGCCCATTATGAAATGCAAAAAGGTTTTTCAGTCTAACATTTTTACTAATTTAACATGGATTTGTTCGGGAGGCACATTTTCAAACATAATCATCGGTGCTCGGCGATAAATCCAAAACGTATAGCTACAAAGTTCTCAAAGAGACATCAACCATGTCTTTTAGTGTAATAATCTAAACCGACAGTAATAACGGGATGTTGTTGTAGAGTTTTCATGAGATGATTAATCGGCTTGTCGAAAATGACTTTAAAATTATACACCATTGAGGGAGTTTCTGTGTTTGACAAGAAGGGATATTTTCTGAAAGAGTTTAATGTTTCTTGTTCTTTATCTTATGAAGAGTCAAACCAGACTGACTTGGTACATTAAATAATCAATTTCATTCACAACGAGGAGTCATGATGCAAGCATCCACATAGTGTCAACAGCGTAGTACATACATACATACATATATACATACTTACTTACTTACTTAGAATTTTGTCAACTGTAATTAGGTCATTCAGACATATGTGTTCTATAGTATCCACCGCTTGAACCATTTCTGGAGTAATCGGTCTGTGTACACTGAATTTATTTCTTTGAAATATTCAAAACATTCTTGCAATGCGGCACTTTGAAGAGGTCTTTTCTTTCCTACATTATTTATGATCGTTCAGTATCCTTTTGTATATTTTCATTGTATCGTACTTATATTTCTTTGTAATGTTGTTATATAACGAAACTAATGTTTTGCAAGAGGTTTCTTATAATGTCTGCTAACTGTTACCATATTAGCTTTATTAAATACAGTTTTTTTTCTAATTCCATTAATATTCTTAAAAGTTGCTATAATTAAGATTTTGAACATTTATATTCACCAGGAATTGGTGCTTCTTTTCTAATCCACAATCTTCTAGTTCTCTTTTCAACAACATTTGCCTTGTGAAGACGAGTCAAGGTATTCTGGCAGTGTGAAGGAACTAATGAAATAAAACTAAGACAAACCTAACGTCGAATGTTGTTGTGATGAAACCAGTCATTGGACGACAGAAAGTAGGAACACAGAAATAAAAAGGATTGCATGAGCGTAGCTGTGTATTTTTGGAACTGTAAAATTTTTAGGCAATCACTCACAAACGTTAACGTAAAGTCCTTAGGAGTTAATTTTACTTTGATGAGTGATTATATGCAAATCTACACTTCGATGAATAAAAAACCCAGAATTATCTGTTCGTATGTTTCCTCTGTTCTAAAAGTCATTAGCTGTATTTCTGTATTTCTTCCGAATTTTGTGAATTCCCACATAAGTATCAAAAACACGATAGATAGATATATAGATGGATAGATAGATGTGTGTGTGTGTGTTTCCTTAAATAAAATGAATAAGGAATTAACAGAGTTTTAAGTAAGTAAACCTTGAAAAAGCCATAATAAATTTTTAAAAAATAGTATATGCCATTATGAGTCAACAAGGATACGAAAAACTAAGGAACGTAATCTAATACAGATAAATGGAACACATTGAATATTACGCTTAATTCTTTTTCTGTCCAAACCCCTATCTGCTCTATGACAGTATGCGTGGAGATAATTATAGAATCTTAAATCATACCACATAAATTCATAATGCTGACGTGTCAAATCTATGTTATACTTCTAGCTTATCACTAGCATGTAATTTCTGTGATCCTTAGTCTGAACCGATTTTACGCCAGTATGACTGAACAAAGATTAACAAAGCCGTCCTGCTAATTGGTTTTTGTCACGGTGGGGAGGTATGCCTCCTGAAGGTTTCTGAAAATAATGAGTCATTTGTAGCGTCAACGTGGAAAAATCCACCCACACCACAGAATATGGGTTTATAAGTAAAAGTAAAGAGTGATAAAAGTAAAACATACGTATGGAAATTAAATCTGATAAAAGGTAATCAAAAATATCAATTTTTGGGATAGAACTTATGAAAAAGATTGACACATATAACAGTATTTTAAAAACAAATGAATGTGTAAGAATATATTTAAACGGCTTTGAGTTAGCTTGTGATAGCGGAAAAATCTGTTTGCTTCCAAATGTTCTAATATCGTGTGGGTATAGTGTAAACTATTACATCACATACAAAAATGACAATAAAAATATAACTACAATATCAGTACAAAATGAGTCTTTTACATACAAAAAATATCGGCCTTAAAATGGCAATCGATGCTGAGATATTAAATAATACCTTTGTTTATCTTCAACATTTTTAGTATGGTAATACATTTTCAGTGCCGTAAAATTGGAAACGAAGAAAAAACAGTCAAACATAAAGCGGCGATGTTTTAAAGGAATGCATTATCTGTCTTTGTTTGCTGGAGAGTTTTATAATATTCAACAGATTTCAATCGTTCACTAAAAGTCGTTTTTAATCTTTAGTTTCGGAATAGTTCCCCTGTCGTTTATGCACATGTGGGTTTTGTTTGTCGTTGTTAGTTTAAGGTCTCGTTTAACACAGTATTGGCCATATCATGCCGAAGAAAGTGGACCCGAAATGCCTGTCCTGATGAAACACCGAGGCACCCTACTCTGGCTGTCTAGGGCGGGTATCGAATCTGTGACCATGCAATATGAGAACGATGCCCTTCCATTAAGCTTCCACGACTCACAGTATGCACATGTAACATACTTCTCTTTCCTTAATACTTATCTCCGTATTATTGATTCAGAATCTAACACCACATTTCACACATATTGGAAAGGGGTTGAGTTTTCTTTATATGATTTCTAATCATAATATACCCTGAACAACGCCTTGGTTCCAAAGCAGATGTAGGCTTGACGATCCCATAATACAAATTTAGTTTGTTGCAGAATCATTTGTAGCAGATGCAGTTTGATGGCGTACAGTCAAGGATCCTACGCTTCTGGCGCAATTGCTGCAGTAGTAAAGACAATTTACTATTTTCCAGATGATGGATTTATTTCAATATTTTCAATCGATCAAGTTAGTACATTTATAATAAAACAACTATTCAGAAATACAGTAAATTTTTCCTGATGAGACGCTGTCCAGCTTTCTTGAACTAATTTTGAGCAACATTACAGCCGTGAGTCCTGCAGACTAAATGAATTTAACATAAACATAAACCTGTTGGACAAATAGTTTGAAGAAAAAAAAATTTACGATCGGTTAAAGTTGTTTCGGGTCCGAAGATTAAGAACAAGCTTGATGCGTTCAGTAAATTTTCATCCGGATTCGTTGGGTTGTTTGACTTGCTATTGAAATTCCTCCCAGAAGTGAGCTCTAAATAAACAGATGCGTATCAATATCTGAGAGCAATTCCAACTCCAGGTGGGTTTTTTGACAGCAGCGCATGCCAAGTCATTCCCGGTAACGTAAAGAAATGTGCGTGTCTGTCTTTTACACCAGCAAATCAGTGTCACGAAAAAATTCAGACATCCGCGAGCTGATACACATCTATTTTCAAATAATAATAATAATAATAATAATAATAATAATGAGGACTTTGTATAGCGCCTAATCTTTAGAAGCTCTAAGCGCTTTACAACATTTGACAACACTTAAAAAACATATACTGTAATGATATGATTACAAAAATAAAAACAAACACCACGAAATTAGAAACAGAAAACATGCTGTAAATATTTAAGGTAAGGATACATTATTAGGTCTTTAAGTCTGTTCTTGCAGTTGAAATAGGTGAGTTTTAAGAGCGCTCTTGAATGAGATCACTGTGTCTTTGTGTCTAAATGCAGTGGGCAATTCGTTCCACGTTGCTGGGCCCTGGTATGCAAAAGAGCGTTGTCCATATGGTTTCATTTTCATAGTGGGAATAATGAGAATACCAGTGTCAGAAGAGGAGCGTAAGTATCTTGCAGGTGTGTACACATGGGTGAGGTCAAATAGGTATGTTGGACTGGAGCCCGTCAGTGAAACGTAGCACAGAGAACAAATTTTGTGTTTAATTCTGGATCGTATGGATAGCCAGTGTAGGGTACAGAGCAGGGGAGAGGCGTGCTCTGATCGTGGTACTCTAAGGATGATCCGAGAAGCAATGTTTTGAACTGTTTGAAGTTTCTGGAGTAGATATTGAGACGACCCAGACAGAATTGAATTAAAATAGTCCAGTCTTGAAAGTACTAAAGAACACACAAGTGCTTTAGTGGCATCAGCTGAAAGATACTTGCGAATGGAGCTGATGCGTCTCAGCTCAAGATATGCAGCCTTGCATATGTTCATGACATGTTGGTGCAATGAGAGAGTACTGTCAAGAGTAACACCGAGGTTTCGTACTGACTGTGTGAATTTAATGTTGGTGTTGCTGATATTTATTGTTTGAGGTAAAGGATGTGAATGAGAAAGTCTTTGTGTTGTAATTAGGATGGCTTCAGTTTTGTCATCATTCATCTGCAGCTTGTTACATGTCATCCATGATTTCACATCAGAAATGTACCTCTCTACGCCTTGGATGGTAGCTTCAACTTCAGCTGGATGGCTAGATTTGTATATTTGGGTGTCATCAGCATACAATTGATGAGACATTGGATGATGATCTATGACACTTGAGATTGGCTGAGTGTATAGAATGAAGAGAACAGGTCCAAGAACAGACCTCTGTGGAACACCAGAACATAGATCAACTGGGCTGGAGTGTTTACCATTTGCGAACGTAAATGGTGTCCTGTTGACCAAGTAGGACTTGAACCATAGTAAGGCCGTATCATGAATGCCAAATACATGCTGGAGACGGTGAAGTAATATATCATGGTCTATAGTGTCAAATGCTGCAGAGAAGTCAAGGAGAGTGAGGACTGTAATCTTTCCGCTATCCAAAGCAGAGAGAAGGTCATTGACTACTTTCAGAAGAGTAGTACTGTGGCAAGGGCGATATGCAGACTGTACATAGCTAAAAAGACTGTTTGAATTCAGAAGAGATACAAGTTGGGATAGAATAACTTTTTCTAAGATTTTTGACATGAATGGGAGATTAGAAACTGGGCGGTAGTTTTTTAAATCATTATGGTCGAGTGTTGGTTTCTTCAGCAGAGGCATTACAATGGCAGTTTTGTAAAATGATGGGAATTCCCCAGATGAGAGAAAGGTATTAATAACATCAGTTAGTGAAGGCAATATTGGATCCAAGCACTCTAGCGGCAGTGACGTCGGAATCGGATCAAGTTCACATGATTGTGGTGCACTCTTCATCACGACTGTACGTACTAAATCCATAGAGACAGGTTCAAATGCTGCTAACGGTTGACGCTGAAATTCTGTATCGCAACTGTATGGTGACGACGAGTCAACTGAAATTGTGTTGTCAAGTTTATCTCTGATGGTTTGTACTTTGTCACGGAAGAAATTTGCAAACAGGTCCGGAAGGTCGACTAGAGAGAAGGTAGCTGGAAGTGGTGTACATTTGTTCCTTGACATTAGCTTATTAGTAATCTCAAATAGCTCTTTGCAGCTGGAACTTTCCGTGATCTTAGTACTGTAGTGGGCTGATTTCGCTGCATGGACTATGTTTGTGACATTCTTCTTAGCGGCATCATAGATCTGCTTATGAATAATGAGTCTGGTGGAATGCCAAAGCCTCTCAGCTTTACGGCGGTCTCTTTTAGCAGTGCGAAGCTTGTCCCTAATACTGCTATACCATGGAGAACACTTCTGAATTGCTACTCTGCACATGGTTGCTGGGACATGTTTGTCAAGCAATGAACGCAGGCAGTTATCAAGTTGTTCTGCTGTAGGAGGTAAGCTAGTTGTTAGGTTTGCTTGGATGTCATGCATTAGTTTGGTTCTGTTTATCATACGGAGGTTTCTCTTAGTAGCGAATAAAGGTGGAGGGTTAGGGACTGATACGTCAAGATGGCATATAATGCAGAGGTGATCTGATGAAAGTTCGTGGGACACCAGGGAGGACTGTAGAATATTATGATCAGGTCTGTAAAGAATCCAGTCTAAAATGTGACCATGTTTATGGGTGGGTTGGCTAACTGACTGTTTGAGGTTGAAAACATGAATGGAATCTAGGAGTTTTGATGTGCATTGGTTTCCAGGACAGTTAAATGAAAGTTGAAATCTCCAAGAATAATCAGGTTGCCACCTATCGAATTTCCATACTCCAGGAGATTCGGAAACTGCTTCAAAAAGAGAGATTCTGTCAGCTTGTTTTTTCTACTAGGAGGAGGGCGGTAGAGGCAGAAAAAATGGACTGACCTTTGTTCCAGTGTGAGTGTAGTTTGGACAAGTTCAAACGATGTGTGGTAGAAATTAAAGGTTGTAGTGTAGTTAAGATGGTTGATCATGGAGTTCTTTGCGATGACAGCAATTCCACCTCCTCGAGAGTGGCGGGGGAACGACTTGATGGAGTAACCGGTGGGTGTTAGATCCGAGCACTTGGGTTCATCGCCTGATGTTTTTAGCCATGTTTCTGTCAGGAAAAAGACGTCGATATTCTGATCGTTGATAAAATTAACTATTTCAGTGCGCTTTTCCGATGGTTCTACTGATTGGGCATTGAATAATGCGATGCGCAGTGGTATCTCATCGATAGTTGACACAAAGGTTGACGATTTTATTGGAATTTGAATTAGGTTGTCTAAATTAACGGCCGAAGTTTTAAATTTCTGTGCCGGAAAGGGCTAAAGGGAGATAACTGGAATTCTTCTTCCTGTTCTACGCCGGCCAGCATTGAAACAACGCTTCTTTTTTCGCTTCCGTTTACAGTTATGGAATGATGAATGTAGTCCCAGGTTGTTTAGTCTAGTGCACAATGTAGTGTGGAGAGCCAAGGAGTGGTCATTTAACGCAATTAATGAGGGTCCATCATTGCATAAACGGGTGGACTGGCGAGTATCAAGTGATGGCGGTTTGTTCGATAACAAAGGAAGCTGCAACAGTGGAGCAAGACAGCTGAGAAAAAGTCTAATTTTTCTCGTTTCCAAAACAAGAAGATGAAGAAACACATTCGAATAGAACAGCCAGTACATGATGAACACAATAACGCAGACAAAGACAGACAACATGCACACAGATCATGAAAAACGGCACAAAAATCCGGGACAGTTGCCTCAAGCCGGTTAAGCGATAGCGGCCATCTTAAATTACATTTAAAAAAAAAATAATTAAAAAAAAAAAAATACACGATACAGATCGTGATAGTCACCTATGTGTTTACCTTTGACTGCGGACCAGACTTATGTATACATGTTCATTGTCCTTATCGGAAATACCTTCACAAGACAACGATGAATAAATTGCTTCGATCAGTGGCAACTGAGTCTCCTTCAACTTTTCAAAGTCAATCATGTACTGCTAGTGTTATACTCCTTTTCTAGTTAACAAGTCAGTGTTAATGGTACAGTACCAACTAGGCACTTTGAAGTTTTCTGTTTCACGATTCTTAAGTATTTTTTCTAGTGATAATTCAGAAAACTAATGAACTGCACGTAACCGAGTTCAAAACGTCATACATTTTCTGCCATATTTTTGAGGGTGAAACTTAGTGGATTTTATGCCGTTGTCGCTGCCTGCATTATTAAATGGCTGTCATACCCACGCAGGTTATGAAGCACCACGGGAATTCTTGTTCTACTATGCCTAATTTGCAGCTTAAGACTGTATGCGTTGTGAGAGACATAATAAAGCATAATCTGTGTTTTGAAATCAATTTGAAGGTTAATTTTAATATAGCCATAGCCATTATAAATTTACTTTTTTTAGAAATAAAAACTAGAGCTGGTACAAGTAACTTTGCTAAATAGGCAAATATACCGAACGAAAGTAGCACAATCTCACCAACCTCGACATCCCCCTGCGGGTCCGGGGTTGTAGAATTGGTCCGCCGTGCCTCGCTACGTGTCGTAAGAGGCGACTAAGTAGAGGCAACCTGTTTGCCGTGGGTTGCGACCCGTGTCGGAGGAGGAAAGGATCCTGGTAGTTCAGCAGAGGCTTTCCGATGCAATACACTACTTTGGCCTCTACTTCTTCTAGACGGGTGGTCGGGATGGGCCCGGTCTCGACAAATCGGCTGGTCACGCCGAGCCCTAGGAGGTCTTTATCTACTCGCTCACTTTCTTTATCTTTCTGGTTGTATCTCTCTTGATACCACCGTTGCCCCTACATTCTATCCCTTTAACTTTCCCTTTTCCAAGTCTTCGAAGACTTCCTAGAAGGCGGTGGCTCAACGGGTCAATTGGGAGGTAATTTTACCGACTGAGTATGTCTTATGGGATGAATCAGGAGGAGAATTTACCTACTGAGTATAACATCTGTGTATCCCTGACACTTGAAAAGTGTCCCCTTGTTGGGCTCCTTGGTGGGCGGGGAGCACGGGTGCTGAATTTTAAATCCACCAACATGGATATATCCAAAAAAAATCAACTCAAGCGTACCAAAACTGGATCTGACTCAGATGACGAACCATGTAGTGTGGATTCATTTCCACGCTTCATGGTTATACAGTCTAAAGATGCCACAAAACCGCTTAATGTACTCTCTCCGTTTGTGATCGAGAAAACAATTATGGGACTGATTGGAACACCAAAAAGTGTAAAGAAGTTGAAATCGGGCTGCCTACTTGTCGAATGTGAGCGACGAGGTCAAACAGAAAATCTCAAGAAAATGACAACATTTTTCGATATTCCAGTGACCTCGTTCGCCCACACAACACTCAATTCGTCCAAAGGCGTGATTCGCTGTCGTGACTTGGCTGGAGTCAGCGACACGGATATCATTGAAGGGATGAAAACCGAAGGTGTCACTGCAGTCCGTAGAATACGTATTAAACGTAACAACAACCTGCAGGACACCAACACCATTATACTCACCTTCAACAAGCCAACAGTACCCAGAGTGGTCAAAGTTGGCTTTCTGCAAGTGAAGGTTGATGTGTACATACCAAATCCACTTCGATGTTATAAGTGTCAGAAATATGGTCATCATGAAGACCGCTGCTCAAGAAGCCAAATATGTGGCCGATGCGGAGATCACTCTCACCAGGAATCTGAGTGTAGAGCCACTCCGCATTGTGTCAACTGTGGAAAGGAGCACCACGCCAATTCCAAGGATTGTGATACCTGGAAACAGGAGAAGGAAATACAGAGGGTTAAATACACATCCAACATTCCCTATCCAGAGGCCAGAAAGCTTGTACAGGCAAAAACATCTCTTCCTGGCCCATCCTTCTCCACTGTAGTGAAGAACAATCCCAAGGCAACGAAGGACGCTCAAACGCAGACAGATGCACCCGAGTCAACATCAAGCACTAACACCCCCCATTACCAAGCACAAAGAACCACGGCATCTACCCAAACAACATTCAATAATACTCAACAACAGAAATCACCAAAGAACAAAAACAGATCACAAGGAAATAGGCAGCAAAAGGGGTCAGAAGACCCCATCAAACTCTATAACAGGTTTGGGGACATTGAGAGCATGGATGCAGAAGATACTGCTCCATGTTCTCAAAGTAGCTCCAGACCTAACAAAAAAATCATCCCCGTACTTCCTCCGTAGAAATAACCATATAGATTCTCTCCGCGAAAAGTCTAACCTAGCTCCAAAATCTCCAATCTAAACTTATAATGAAGAACACGATCATACAATGGAATTGTCGAGGACTTAAAGCCAATTACAATGATATTCTCCTGCTTTTAAACGAATATGATCCTGCAATACTATGCCTTCAGGAAACCTTTTTAAAAGATACGGACAACATCACACTTAAAAACTACTCCCTGTTTAACACCTACTTACAGAACGTTGACAGGGCCTCGGGAGGGGTTTCTATTGCTGTGAACAATAGAGCCCCACATAGCGTCATCCCTTTAAACACAAATTTGCAAGCCATTGCTGTGAGTGTCACTCTACATCGAGTGATTACATTTTGTTCTATTTATATACCACCAAACACCAACTTATTACCAAACCAATTAGACACGCTTGTTCAACAACTTTCTGCACCATTTGTTTTACTCGGTGATTTTAATGCCCATAATATTTTATGGGGATCAAATTACATAAGCGACAGGGGCAAAAGGGTCGAAGATTTTATTACTAGACACGACTTGTGTCTATTTAATACCAAATCTCCGACGTACTTGCACCCAGGAACTGGTACATACACATGTATTGACTTGACAATTTGTTCTCCTTCACTACTTTTGGATTATAATTGGAAGGTCGCTGATGACCTTCACAGCAGTGATCACTTTCCAATCTCGCTTAAGAACACCAACGTTACAATTGATGACACGAGTCCACAGTGGAATTTAAAGAAAGCTGACTGGACCAAGTTTGAAACACTTTGTACAGCTAGACTTAACAGGAATACCGTCCTAAACGATATTGATCCTATTCGACAATTTACATCCGTCTTAATTGAGATTGCAGAAGAATCTATTCCTAAGTCCTCGCCGAATTGTAAAAGAACCCAAAAGCCGTGGTTCACTAAAGAATCTAAAGAAGCCATTAGACAACGCCGAGAAGCACTGAAAAAATTTAATAATCGTCCAACACCCGAAAACTTAACTCAGTACCGTATTTTTCGGGCCAAAGCTCGCCGCATAATTAAAGAAAGTAAACGAGCATCATGGAAAAAATATGTTTCAACTTTAAACTCTCGTTCCTCAATAAAGAAAGTTTGGGACACGATCCGCAAAATAAATGGGAAGGGAAAATACAATTCATTCCGACATCTGAAGCTAAATAATAACAATTTCAATACCAAACAAGAAATAGCTAATGTACTTGCTGATTGTTTCTCCAAAAATTCCTCATCGTCTAATTATTCAGAAGCTTTCCGAAGATTGAAAGCTCATAAAGAAAAAACACGGTTGAAATTCACATCGAATAACTCCGAGAGCTATAACCAACCGTTTTCATTGTCGGAGCTTATGGAATCTTTGAATAAGGCCCATGATACATCTGCTGGGCCTGACGATATACATTACCAGTTTTTGAAACACCTCCCAGAACCATCCTTAACAGTTCTTCTGGAAATCTTCAATGATTTATGGATTACCGGTAATGTACCAAAAATTTGGAAAGAAGCAACAGTAATACCAATTCCCAAACCAGGCAAAGATAGCGCAGATCCTAGCAACTATAGACCTATATCATTAACTAGCTGCGTTTGCAAAACAATGGAACGAATGATCAATTCTCGGCTTGTATGGTATTTGGAAACCAACAATTTAATATCTCCTTTCCAAAGTGGCTTTCGTTATGGTCGTAGTACCAATGATCATCTGGTTAGACTGGAAACATTTATTCGCGACGCTTTTATCAAGAAGGAACACTTAGTAGCGGTTTTCTTTGATCTGGAAAAGGCCTATGACACAACGTGGAAGTACGGAATACTAAATGACCTGCACGATCTGGGTCTAAAAGGCCGACTGCCCTCGTTCATATCAAACTTCCTCTCAGACAGGGAATTCAAGGTACGAGTGGGCTCCACCCTCTCTGATATGCACGATCAAGAGATGGGTGTGCCCCAGGGCAGTATTTTATCGTGACGCTTTTCAACATAAAAATTAATAGCATCACCAAGTGTCTGACTCCCGGTGTGGATTGCTCCTCTATATGTTGATGACTTTTTAATATGTTACCGATCCAAGCACATGCATACAATTGAAAGACAATTACAGCAAAATATCAACAAGATTCAAAATTGGGCCAATACTAACGGTTTCAAATTCTCGAAATCAAAAACTGTATGTATGCATTTCTGTCAGTTACGAAGACATCACGATGGACCTAAACTCACGCTGGACGGAACACCTATTCCAGTTGTTGAGGAAGCAAAATTCTTAGGTATTATCATCGACAGAAAACTGACCTTTATTCCACACCTGAAGAATTTGAAAGCTAAATGCTTGAAGTCTCTAGACTTATTTAAAGTAATAGCGCACACTGACTGGGGTGCTGATAGGAAAGTCATACTCAGTTTATACAGAACATTTATTCGCTCGAAACTAGACTATGGTTGCGTTGTCTATGGTTCAGCTAGGAAGTCCTATTTGAAGATGCTAGACCCAATTCATCATCAGGGAATAAGACTTGCCTTGGGAGCATTTAAGACATCCCCGTGTGAAAGCCTACTCGTTGAAGCGAACGAACCACCTTTACCACAACGTAGAGAAATGCTTTCTGCACAGTATGCTCTCAAATTAAGCTCAAACCCTCTGAACCCTGCTTTTTCGGCTGTTTTTGAACCCAAATATAAAACCTTATATGACAATAAACCAAACGTCATACCTACCTTTGGCATTAGAATATTACCATGCCTTGACAGTACCAAAATTGATCTTTCAAAAATTCTGAAAACGACCGTCTTCGAAACACCTCCCTGGCTACTTCAACAACCAAAGGTACTTTTCACATTACACGATGGAAAAAAATCGGAGACAAACCCTTCCATCTTCCACAACTCTAACCATGAACTAACTGCCCAATTTGAAAATTATACAAGAATATATACTGATGGATCAAAAGATCAGGAAAAGGCTGCTGCAGCCTTCGTTAGTGGAAAACACACAACAAAAGTTCGCTTGCCAAATGGTACATCAATTTTTTCAGCTGAAATCAGAGCAATAGACCTTGCATTGCAATATATTGAAAGCAAGCGTATTTTAAATAGCATCATCTTCTCCGATTCACTATCAGTACTTCAGTCACTACATAATAGAAAACTGGAGAATCCATTATTAGCTAATGTTCTCCTGAAACATACTGAGCTGAGTACCTCACACAATATAGTATACTGTTGGTTACCCAGCCATATTGGAATCAAAGGTAATGACAAAGCAGACCGCGCTGCTAAAATGGCTCTATCACTAGAACCATCTCATTTTCATACACCGTATACGGATTTTATACGTAGTATCAAAGAATGTTTACGTCAGAAATGGCAGGCATCATGGAATGATGCCGTGAATAACAAACTTCATGCCATCAAGCCAACCCTAGGAGAATGGACTCCTTCCTACAGAGCCGTCCGTAGGGAGGAGGTAGTCGTTGCAAGAATTCGAATCGGCCATACTTATTTAACCCACTCCTATATACTAAAAGGAGAAGACCCACCAGAGTGTGTATCTTGCAATGAACCATTCACTGTTAAGCACTTTATGTTGGAGTGTTTCGACCTCCAACCTACGCGTAATCATTATTACAATGTGCATGACATTAGGGAACTCTTTGATACAGTTAGCATTTCTTATATTATAGACTTCCTGAAGGAAGTAAATATTTATCATAAGTTATAGCTTTTATGCTATCACCTTAAACAGTTTTATGTGCTATATATATACCGTCGTTAGATTTTAATTACCTTTCATCTGTTTTAGTTGTCATACATCATTTGCACACCCCGTTGATCTGGAAACTTTATTTATCACCGTTACTATTTTATCGTTTTACCTTCAACTGTTTGGTTTCGTATCGCTGGTCGATACATAATCTTTTACCACTTTTAAATAATGAAAGATATAACCTTTTGTATGGCGCTAAATAGCCTCATAGTGCTGGTGCGCCGTTAAAAAATTCAATCAACCAACCAACCAACATAATTACTTAAGTAAGATGTACCCGGTTTGACAAAATAGGGATAAATGCAATATTTTCATACAAATTTTTAACACAAAACTAAATATATATATATATATATATATATATATATATATATATATATATATATATATATATATATATATGTGTGTGTGTGTGTGTGTATGTATGATGTATATACAGGTTTAAAGGTATTTAAAAACGGTAATTAAAAAATAAATTAATTAAATAATAAAATATATTTAGAGTGATTCACAGTAATCATGTAGGTTAACCATATTCATGGGAAATAGGTTGCAAACAAGCCATATTTTTTGAATAAATGTTAATTTTCTTCAAGAAATTTAAAATGCAAAACACTTTTACGTTGTCAAAAAGCACCTTTACTGTGTCAACAATCTTCTTCCTGCAGAACGTTGTAGTGTCGATCGCTTACATGATGGAAATCGAAACAATAAAAAGTGTTTCACGGTAAAGGATTGGTACTCTTTAATCTGAAAGAATAGGTTATATAAGTATGACGAATTCTAAATTGTACAATGAACACTTCGTCCTTCTGTTTGATTCTTTAACAGGGAAGACATGCGCCTAAGGGGGGTTTGATCAAATGGAATCTTCCACTTACTAAGGATTTTTTAATACCAGGTTTACAGTCAGTGTGTGGGACTTCAGAATCAGATGGTTGTGGAGATAGGGTTAATTTTGGCAGCGCGATCTGCTCTTTCATTACCGTTAATTCCGACATGACTGAGTAAACAACAGTTTAGTATATTATTAAATTGTGAGAGGTTCACAACAGGAATGCTGGTCAGTAATGGGTTTTCCAACTTCCTGTTGAGAGTAGCTGGAGTACTGATAATGAATCTAAGAAGATGACTGAGTTTAAAATAGTTTTGGTTTCGATATATTTCAGAGCAATGTCCATTGCTCTGGTTCCTGCTGAAAATAATCATGCACCATCTGACAAACGAAGTTTTCCAGTGTGATTTCCACTAATGAAAGCTGCAGCAGCCTTTTCACCATCCGTTGAGCCATCAGTATAAATTCTTGTGTAGATCAGAAAATTTATGTAGAAGTTCCTTATAAAAGGTGTGATAATGGAGGAATTTTTCTCGGATATTTCCCCTTATGAAGAGTAAAAAACATTTTTGTGTTGTTCCAAAAGCTAACAACGTGTTCGTTCCAGAAGCAAGTTACGTTTGTAATTTTGAAAGATCAATCTTTTCGTGGTCAATTCAAGAAGATAGTCTGATGCCAAAGTAGGAAAGATATTTTGTTAATGTTCGTATACAGTTCTGTAGGTTGGTTGGAAAACAAAAACAAAGCAGCATTTAAGGAATTGGATCTCAATTTCTTATGATTTGTGTTGACAATAAGGAGGTTTTATTCCGTTTCACGTGTTCACACGGACGTAATATTACAGTACTATTCCGACCCCAAAACCCTACCAATAGGCCTAATAATCAGCAATACTTCAGACACTAGACTGCGTCAAAGATGTGTCTATTTTCTGCAGATTGTCTGATAGTCAGGATAGCTTCCTCATGAGTTCTCACCAGTCAAATTTTTCTCTTCAGCTCTGAAGAAACAGTTGAGACATCAAAAATGGCATATTTGAAATCGATTTCCAGCTTGACAAATTATTGAGTTATTTTTAAACCCCTTGAAGAAAAAGAAATGACGGATGATAAAGAAAGAGCATTTCATCATGATTTTCATTGAATAAAAGCGCACAGTAGGCGATGTCTATCTCTGAGTGACACAGTGGAAGCATTGTAAAAATTAACACAGTGGAAGAATCCATGATAACATTAAAATACGTAGTTGTATAGGTCGATAAATCGGCCTTTCACCCGTGATGATATTGATTGTTGGTTTAGGGGCTGATGTCACCTATTCATTAAAACATGCAAAACTCTGCAGCCAGTTTTGGCTGCACACATCGGTGTACAGTTTATACACTTATCGGTATTTCTTTCGGCTGTGGAGCTATCGTCGGTTGAAGGGTTGTTTTGGTGGCATGTACATTATATTTCCGAAACAAATCCTATGTTTTAATGAACAGGTGATATCAGACCTACATATCGTCCAGCAGTATCAACATGTATATATGGTTGTATAGGTTGCAGTCTTACTGTACTGGTAGCTATTGAATTGTTTGGTAACAGTTTCTGATATAATATTTAAAAACTTAAGTTACCATGGTTATATGTTATTAAAAATACATTCACAAAAGTTATATTTGCTATGCACAAAAGCTTATACTACAATCGTACACAGATGTGTTGGAATTGTACCTGATGTTGTACCGGGTCCATTATCTGTGTTCTTTTTATTCGCAATGAAGGGGTGGAGAATGTACATCGGGTAGCGGGGCACTGGGACTTCTTTAGTCATTTTTTGGTAACCGCCGAAACCGCTATAGTCACTGTATCCCAATGGTGGGTACTCCATGTATCCACCCTGAAAGGAGTTTCCGCCGTAACTTTCATGTCTCCTGCTACCAGTGTATCCTCTATTACCACTGTATCCTCCATTACCAGTGTGTCGCAATGATGGATACTTGTCGGATCTTTCTGCTTTGTCATATGTATCCTCTTTCGAGTAGCTGTCTTTCCAATACGGTGGCATTCCGCAGACGTTTGTCGTCATCGAAAGGATAATAATGCCCACGACCGAAATTGCGGATACTGCTGCTATCTTCATTGTAGCAAACTAAGAAGTAAAAGATGAATTCGTGTGTCACAGCAAAATGTTCTTTGTTCACCAAGAACAAAATTATTATAAGATGTTTGTTTGATATTTTTTTTTTTTGGTTGTTTGGGTTTTGTTTTTGTTTCTTCTTTTCTGTTAAGTGTGCATGTTTGTTTTCATGTTTTGTTTAGGGTTTTTTTATTTTGTCTTGTTTGGGGGGGGGGGTGTTTGTTGTTTCTTGTTTGTTTTCTTTTTCATTTTTATTGCTTATTTGTTTGTATAATTTGTCTCCTAAGGTTAGATCGTTAATTTTGTATGCTACAATTACAAGCCGAATTGAAAATCATTGCGTACTGCAGAATATACATTTTGTTTATGTCAGATGTTGCAGTCAATATTGACCTTTGAATTTAATTTTGAATTTGCAAATCCCAGTTAACTTAGAAATCCAGTGTCGGTGATCATAAAGCATCCTTTAAACATGTTGTTTGACATTTGCCACACAACATACCAAGTGCGTTTCTCATGTGTTGACATATATATATATATATATATATATATATATATGGAAGAATATAAATTTGTAGCTTATGTTCATTTTTGTTTAAGAGTTTAAAATGCTATATAGATACGGTTTCAACTGAACGTACTGTTTTCGTAGGAACGTGCGTGAAACAAAAGTTCATCCTCAGAACCGAAGGAATCAACACGTCTCGGCTTTCGTCCATTAAGCAACGATATAGTTTTTACTGGATCTTTCACAATGTTCTCTGTAAAAGTTGGGATTCTTGCTTTTGCTTCTCCAGTCAGGCAAAAAAATTCCAGTCGCCACTTTTCTATATTCTATGAAATTATATATTTCTGTTATATTAATATATAGCTTTCGTACACCTTCCTGACTGTTCATATGCGAAAGATAACGGATGATGAAGAATGGTGAGCAGGATAGAAGAACAGTTATCTGGTCGTAAACATGGAGAAAACCATTAGGTCTTCTGCAACGAATGTGCTAACTTTAACGAGTAATTTTTTTAGCATATTTTTATGAAACATGACAGGCTTTCGATTGTTTTAAATATAAAATAGCCAATATCTTACTTCTTCAAATGGATAAGAATTCTTATTTTAATAATTAGCTTAATTGTAATGATGGCGATAGTTCGCCTACATTTAAAGTAAGGTGTGAGAATTGGAAGAAAAATGTTGTAGTTATAAAGATTGGAAAACTGTACATGTTATGCAGCCAAAAGTTACAAAGTGACACACTAGGTTCGATAAATTTTTGTCCCACTACCAATCTATATTTGAAGCAAATGTTACTGGGTAAACATGCATAGCTACCTGGACGATCAAACCAGGCAGCAGTTCATACCTGTTGTGTACCATAGTTGACTGACAATACGCAACGCCCTGCCCAGAGGTTAATTTCAACGTACGGGGCACAGCTTGTAACTACATAAAGAATTCATTTGACATAAAATATATTAGATTTTTAGTGCATTGATTTATTCATAACACATGATCTTTATTGCTGTTATTCTCTGCAAGGAACAGTGTTGCCTACGCTTCGTCAGTGCTGTTATTTTGAACATTTAAAAATACATCAACTATAAGCCGTCCCATACAGATGTTAAATCCGTTTCAAACACATATACACACCACATAAAATCCATTCAGTCCACATATTCTGAATCGCACTATCAAACTGGCGCTATATTAGGGGCTTTTCGTTATTTGTGTCGATATTCTGAGATGCACTGAATCGAAGTCTATAAGCAAAACTATATGGAAAAAAAGCTGAAAAGACGGGCATTTAATGAATGCAAACCTAGAACCGTGTTTTGTTCCTAACCCGGAAGGAACAAAACACGTATGTAGTTTTCTGTGTCTATAATATCACTTGCATCAATGCAGTATCTCTTCTTGCATTTTCAACTGTAAATATTTTCGAACATTAAACGGAAAACAATTGGCGAGCGCGGCACAGTTAAATACATATATATTTATAAGAATTTATAACGAAGTGCATTAAGCAGTCAGTCGGCATCTAAAGGAATACGTAGTTTTACATCCTTTTGAATAGACCATACTTTCTGCAGCTAAAATCGAGTTTCTTAAGCAAACGGTTGGGCTCGACAGGGTGAGAACATGTCACGCATGAGCTTTGATTTAGCATACAGTTGGAGAACTTCTACCTGCCCATGTACAAATGTGAATTAACCACTAATTATCGATTTATCCGATGGTGCAAAGAAGTAGTAGCCCTTTGCTGCAGCCAGTAGACAGTGTTAGATAATCAATCAGGTGTCCAGCATTTGTCGCCTGGCAAACGCACTTCACACATCTCGTTTCAATCAAGTAGCATCATTATCCATCGGGTGGTGATCAAAGTCAACCGACCAATTAACTCCAGCAAGGAGCAACTTTCCTCGATGGCAACTACTGTCAAACTGAGGCTAAGTGCAACCTGTTCCCTTTCCTGCCGTAAAATCATATCAGTTTTCTTAGCAAATATTATACCCAGTAATGTATGCCGAAGAGAAGATGTCTTCGTGATGCGACGAATTGTATCGTGCTGAGGAAAGCAGAGTACAGTGCCTTGTCCCGTGATACATCACGGCAGCCGAGCCGGACTGATATGATGGCAGTATTTGAATCCGCATCCTTGTGGTCGCGAGACCTGCATACTAATCACAGTACCACGACGGAAAATTCGACTGAGATAAACAAGTGCTGCAATTTCAACGGTATTATATCCACGGTCCATTCCTTTCTGTAAAAACCTTGTTACAGTGAAGTTACGATTTTAACCCTTTTCCGCCATGGAAAAGTTGTTTGGTTTGTTTTAGTTTTAAAACTTTCACTCGGAATACTAATGAAACGTAACTTTCACTATAGTATGCATATTTGTTTATAATTTGATGTTGATATTCAAAAAAAACGAACATAACTTACAATGTCAAAAGATTCATTTAAATTGGTTCATCTCCAAAATAGGTTTTATAGTCCTAATTTAGAAACAAAAAATAAAAATAAAAATTGAATAGCTAAAACAGTCAGAACGATGTTTCCTTTCCTACAAAGCTAATCTCAACATTAGCGTTGCTTTCATCTTTGATTAGCAAATTATCTCCGGTCTTGCCTTTAATAATTGTTCGATGAAACTGATTTATACCCTTTTAATTTTTCTTTCCTTTCTAATGAATCAACAAGACTGGCATAAATTACAATATTCGGCATTAAATAAGATGCATATTTTGAATCCATTGGTCAAGCTTGGAAAAATAGTTTTAGCATGCGTGTACGTGTGCATGAATGTGTGTTTGTATGTGTCTTATCTGAATTTAAAGAGAAAAGCGGAAGTAAATCAAGACTGATTTTAAATTTCTAGTTGAACGTGACCATGTGTATAGTTAGCGACCAACATGTGTTAGATGTACAAGCATCCAGTCACATCTCATCGCCATGTATATCCAGTGGTGTGTTTATAATACACACATACCATCACTGAATGAAACAATATTTTTGCCTTTTTTTATCATAAAGCATCAACATTTGTTTTCGCAGTACTTTGGATAATACTAATTAATACAAAAATGCTAAATGTGTCAAAAAATGGAAATGCAATATATGTGAGGTTTCTGGCAAGCTTATAAACAAATATTCCAAAGAAGTAAAAATATTTTCTGACTCTTTATGTGTATTTTAACATGGTACTGAATCCAACTGCTTTATCCATTTCACAAATTTCATGGGTATCTGCTCATGATTATGTCCATCCAAGAAAACATCAACTAATTCCTACCTTAGGATCATAACTGTGAATAGCATGGATTTTCGGCAAATTATTGTTCTTGATATATCTGCAAAAATAATTACTGTGATTTTTTTATCGTTTTATATGTCAAGGACCCTCTCTCACCAGAATGTTTGAATTTTAGATCTAGATTTCTGAAAGTTGTTTATCCAACGTTTAAATTGGACTTGTATTGAACTCATATTGTTTGGTTCCAGATTTAAGCACAAAGTCAGGTTCGTCTTCTCTGTGTGAAATGCATACACATACAAGATCTTGATTTTAGAATGGCGGTGTCTTTCGGTAAAGAAAAGTTCTTTATTGTGCTTGTTAATGTGTTGCTTTTGTTATGTATTTTCATCCTTGAAGGATAAAGTCAAAGACTGACAGAACGAGGAATTGAAGCTTACCTCAGAGTTCCATAGGTTATACAAGAGGTGAAATGAGATAATCTTTGTTCAACCATACAATCTGAGATGTAAGAATGCTTCGAGTAGAATTTTTACTCGTGTCGTATGGACCAGTCTTATATAGGCTGCGTTGAAGTGCAGTTACATAATATCGGTTTCTAAGGAACGTACGACAGTTAAATCTGCACTTACTGGAGAGACTAACAACCTTTAGCCGGACTGGTAGCCATATAAATCGCCTAAACTAGGACTTGATGTTGATTGATGG
The DNA here is from genome assembly GCA_016617855.1 of Megalonaias nervosa. Lineage (NCBI taxonomy): Eukaryota > Metazoa > Mollusca > Bivalvia > Unionida > Unionidae > Megalonaias > Megalonaias nervosa. The sequence continues at coordinate 25,098 of JAECUM010016416.1, read as the reverse complement.
GTGATTATCCTAAGTTTAACTGGCTGAGGGAAGAGCGAGTAAGTTTACCAGAAAAACTGCTTGTCATTGCTCAATGTGAAATATGGTATATAATTATATCTGAGCAACCGATCTTGTTGGAGTTGTACATAACTGGAACCAGAAATTGTATGCACAAAGGCTATCAGTACAGCAATTTGATCTAGATGAATCTCGCGAGACTCAGTAGACTGAGCTATTAAACAAGTTTTGATTTGCCGAAAACACATTGTAAAAAGACTGCTAATTAGTATGCCGCCTAATAATTGAAAAAGATCTCATTTTAACTGTATTCCTGCTCGTATCAATGTATAAGGAACACACAGGACAAAATTAACACCAGATGTAGCATATTAAATATAATAAGGTCTGTTTTTTGTCTCTAAGCTCTATAACCAGCAAAGAAGAAAATTGTGTAATTAAAACGCCATCACCCACATTCAAATACCATGTCAGATTATTGTTGTTTTATTGATCTTATAACTGTGTACTCTTGTAACGTTCATTGTTGTCCCCTCTTGTTAATTGATTCATTATATTTTGTAATTCTCATATATGTCCCACTTTTTGTAGATGCATTTATTGTTGTTACGTTCATTCATGCATTATTAAACTCGTATAACAAGTTCACACTTATCTTCAGTTACGTCGATTTGTTTCTTTGTGCATTCCTTTTGTCCACTTCTTGACTATAAGTTCTGCAATACAGGTAAATTGAGGTGTACGCACAATGCAGACCTGATGTACAATTCTTTACTAAGAAATTTTTGACTGGTGAAATAGAAATCATTTAGATTATTACTGACAGCCTAAATAATAATTATTTCGAAAACAATTCTTCAGAAATACCTTAAGGCACAGGTATATAATTAAACTTGTACCTTAATCGTGGCAAAGTTGATGATAAGCATTTGATTTTACTTTTTGTGGCGGAAAAATAAATGCTCTGGGAACATTTATGATATAAAAGCACTTTTTGCAGTTCTGCATCATATCTCTCTCTCTCTCTCTCTCTCTCTCTCTCTCTCTCTCTCTCTCTCTCTCTCTCTCAGACATTGTCCTGGACAACCAAGTCTTATAATGATATAGGAATTTCTCTGAACTGTATCTTTTTTCTCAAGGAAAAAATTATTTCACGCAAAAATGCTACACATGTGTAGAGGTAGTCAGGAATGGTTAGAAAGCGAACACAACTTTTTGACAAGTTCTTTTCCTTGCATGGATTCATATAAAATGAATTTTTCTCCGTGAGGAATGGTATATTAATACAATTTTTGGTCACTTTACTGATAACTTGCTAAGTATAAATACTTGGAATCCTGTACAGTCAAACTTTCCTAGCACGTGAAATAATAGAAACGAAAGAAGCATTGGTTTCAACTTTTCATTACGAGATGCCATATTGTTTATCAGGTGAATTTGTCAGACTTTCTCTAAAACACTTATATGAGACGAAATATAATTTATCTCGGATTGTTCAAACTGTACAAGTGAATACGTATGTTTTTTCTTTTCTTCCTTTTCATTGATCAAGCCAATCTATCATTTTGTTTGCACATTTGATGATTAAGACTTTATTTTCTCTCCAGCTCCATGAACCATTGTACGTATCTCTTTTTCTTGTTGTATTAAAGTTTATTTCGCATAAGACGTTTGATCGTGTATTTTGCAATGCCCCGTCACCGTCAAACCACGCATTATCACGATAGAAGGTGAGAGTAGCGGCACGAGATGAGATGTATTTGAAAGTCCTATTCGTCATCGTGCATATTGGTCTGCATTCAACACACCAGCGGCGACGCTCTTCTCATGTATTCAGCTGAAATATCTGCTAATATAAGGTTGAAAAAGTGATTTACACTTTGTGCCACTTTCACTCACAGGGACTTGTATAGTTGCTCTGAATTTGCATATTCAGATTGTTAGACACACGCACACACACACACACACACACACACACACACACACACACACATATATATATATATATATATATATATATATATATATATATATATATATATATATATATATATATTAAATGGAAGGACACTTGTCTCCCTTTTCACGCTACCTATTTTAGAATCAACGCTTATGTTCAATTCTACAGGTCGCATAGCGTCATAAATTTGGTACCAATGTTTAGCTCGGGCATCAGATTTCTTGTTCCTTTACAAAGTCTGGCTTATTATTGTCACGGAATTGTATAAATCCCTCTATTTGTTAAAAGTATGTACTCTGGTTTCGTTTTTTTGTGTACAACGATGCCCGAGGGTGATTTTTGTATATTGTACCATATTTCGAAATAGTGAGTTCAGTTCATCCCTGCCGCACGTGTGAAGTGCTCTCGATGGGAAAAACCGATTTACATCTAGCACGGCTACATCGTCTGTATATAAATGCCTCAATGTAAAGTGATATCTTCACATTACGGAACGTCTTGGCAGCAAGCAGTTTACTCACTACAGGAGCCCCCTAGTTCCAAAATGTCAGATAAACAGAGGAAGAATTACAGAATCAAACGAACGGAAACGAAACGGACTTTGAATTAAGGCCATGGAGCAAGAATATTAAAAGAAATTAATGAAGTACAAAAGAAATGGAATACAATATGCGATGATGAGACTCCTTCCTGTTGAGCAGGGAGAAAGGACACTCGCCATACCGTATGGATTAAAAGATGACTTAAGGCAATGGAAAACGGACTTATGATTCATACTACGTAAGAAATGTAACAACTTAAACGAATGCGAAGAACACTTATGAAACAGTTTAATATTATTAATTTAATTTTACCAATAAATATTATAGGTAAATTTTCAAAATTTACTGATTACTATTAAATTGACTCAACAAAACAATTATTCATGTATTACTTTAATAATTATTAGTAACCAAACTATAGCCACTTAATATATTTACGATCAAAATTGCCAGTCACGTATTAGACAAGAAACTCGTGGCGCCTGAGCTATAGTGTTCACGTGATCGCGAAAGCGTAGTGTGAATGCTGCTCGTGCCTAATTAAGATCTCAAACAACCTATGCGCAAAGCAGAAACGGTATAATAGATATCAATTTATTAAAACTACAAAACTATACTTAATAGAAATTAAATATGAATCAATTTAATTTGACTTTTATTTATTAAACTTTAGACTTGTAGGAAACTATGATTATGAATTTCAATAACTCCAGAAATTTGATATATTAGAAGAAATAAGATTTAAATGGTGTACAAATCCTTACTCAAAATTTAATAAAAGCGAAATTTAAAAATTAATACAAGAAACACACATATGGAAAACGTGAACACATAAAATAACTTTTGTCACAAGGGGGTTACTCAGATGATGTAAATCTGAGTAACCACACCAATAAAACTTGGGGACATCTTCAGCTGTATGTAATTTATTATTTCTCACGTATATTGCAAGTTACAGCTATTGTACCACCACGTTTATTTTTGTGCATTTTCTATGTAGCTTTGGCTTGCGTAGTATAATGTAATATTTTCTATTCTTGCTTGTGACTTGGCAAGAGATTTATATTAGCAATATATAAAGTTGCAATTTCTTGAGAAACGTTCAGTTCCATAGGAATCTTATCGGACACGGGTTCACTTCTGAACCTGTTTATTGTTTTGTAATATTGTACCGATAATGTGATTTGTATAACTTAACATATATAACGTCATTACGTTTTATCCTATATGCCCGTGTCATGAATAATAGTGTTCGATGTATTTTCAGCTGACCAGAGTGATCCATGGTGATCGTAGTCGACGTGGTACCAGCTATAGATCTAACCATAGAAGTTAACCATAGCAGCCGTAGAGCTGAGTGAACAGTGTTGCTGGTCGAGTAGCAGGTGATCGGACGTTGCTGACCGAATTGGTGGGCGCTGATTGCTTGATTGACCAAGGAATTGAATGGTGGTCGGTGACTACCTATAATGCTGATTGCTTGATTGACCAGTGTGACTGGTAGCCAAGTGTGATATTGACGGGAGTATTTTGTGTTACTCCATGCATGTAATCTTTTAGCCGTAGGCTAATTTTGGGGTTTTGTTATACCCATTGTTTTGGGAGTGTTAAAGATATTTTTGTATGATAACTGTCCAATCAATTCATCATTTTACTATTTCAGTAAAACATCTCATTTTTCACTAGTTGAGTGAATACATCATTTTTACTATTTGAGTAAAACGCCTATTTATATCGTGTGAAATTACTGTGAATTGTTCACTTTTGTCCTTGTACTGTGTAAGGTCATTTATTTGTATTTTTATTTGTTGAATTTCGTTTGTTAATTTTCCAGTATTTGGATTTTATACACGCACGTATTAATATTCTTTTTCATTTAAGTCGTGCATCACGAAACATTGTATTTGTATCACCATCAAAAGTGTTCTGTTAATCCGAAATCCCAACTCGTTTATCTTGTTACAATTATCATACCCTTAAGGAATACCAGGCCATTTATACACGCTAGCGCTAATATAATCATGATCACCCACGCTTAATATGCTTATATACACTGGATGGAATAGTTTTCTCAACTGCCAGCTGAAAATAACGTATTATGGCAAATATTTTAATCGCGATTTGATTGGCAGAAATACGGTGATAAATAACGGGTGTTTTCACGATGACCTTAGTGTTGCTGATTCTGGCACGTGTTTGCACTATGGAATATATCGTTAACGCTGCAATGCTGGGCCACCGTATGATATTATGGCAGGCTGGTGCTGGTAATTGCTGCTTAGAAAACAGTTGCAAAAAGACTGAAAGAAATGGAAAGAAAAGGTTTACTAGACAGCCGGCACAGAGATTGTCTGCCTCAGAACTGCATTGATACACAAGTTTTCCGGCATTCCGGACGATGCTTTTCCCAATGATTATTGAATGATAAGATCGATAATGACGTTGATACATATTTTAAAAAAAAATAAAGCCAATGTCGTTACTTCGGCGCCGACTGTACTTAACGCTTTACTTACTGAACTCAGACTGGGTCACTAGCTTCACACTTATTACCCATTGAACTCGATTACTCTAAACCGCTCTCAATCACTCAACCTTTTCTGACTGGGGGCCAAAAGAGATCAAAATGTTAAGGTTATATTCCGTACTTCCTGTTACTAATGTAATGCATATTAATTAAAATGCACATTTTCAGAGGACTGCCTTACATGGCCGCGGGCCGCACAATGTGAAGGAATGGGTCAGATGCGAGCCGCGTTTTGGGCACGCCCGCTCTATTACGTCCTACCCGTTTTCACGTGACGTCACAAAACATGTGTACTTCATATCCGCCATTTTGAGTGTCAAACCGGTACTTAGGTGGCGCTCTACAGTTTTGTATTTTGCATAGGGTTAGAATTTTAAAGAAAAAGAATTCCCCCGGGTTTCCTCACTAGTTATACTGGCTATTTAAAAAAGACCTTGTATATCGTGGGTATTGTTAAAAGAACCTTTAATTCCCTTTATTTTGGTGCATGATTGATGGGTGTAATATGGGTTATAGAGTATACAGCTTGACCTTACTCCAGATGTGCACCTTTCAATAAAGTGCTAGCTCCACTTGGTCATTTTCACTTCCTGAACTTCAGAGGTAAATTGTAAAAAAAAAAGAGCCGATAACTTTTTTACATTTTATATATTTGGTAATTCATTCATTGCACTTTCAGAAGCTGGTATTGTCTAATCTGGCAAAATTCATTTTTCCTATTTTAATAGCTGCTGAGGGCTGAGGATAGCGTACTTTAGACAAATTCAGGCTGATTTTTGGAGCACAAGGGAGCAGTCATTTTAGTTAGCAGTGTGCTAAGATCATTTAAAATTTCCAAAAGTACAATATCCTAATATCAGTCACATTACATCAAAGTAGCATAAAGGTATGCCAACATTCTCTCCACTGTGCATGTTTGAAATGCAAACAACTTCACCTTACATAAGTACATAATAACTGGTGAGCGCCTCCTTAACAACATTGTTCTTCCCACATAATTATTAAGGCAAGTCTCATAATGTGCGTAAGGATATAATAATACATCACATTCTGTTGTGCATATCAACCGCATAGACCAAATGCTTGACTTTCCCCTTTTTTTTTCTTCAAGTAAAACATTGACATTTCCACCATCTTTGTTATTCTTTCATAGACAAATAGATCAGTCAATAAACAGACGCATAAACAAATGGATGCACAAACAAGTAGAAACATGTAATGATTTTCAATTTACATGGGACGAAATCAATCGTTTAGTTACAGTATTAAAAAAAAACAATCGTTAATATATAATTTAATATTTCTTAACGCATTTCAAGAATAATCGGTTTTGACATTCTGTACAAAGTCAAATGCTCCGTTAGGCAAATGTTTCGTTTGAATACACTGAAGATGAAACTTCTTTGAACGGCTATCGCTTACATTAAATATCATCCTCCGTCCATCATCACCACCACAAATACAATATTTGACCGTACTTACTAAAATTGATTTGTCAGCAATCTTTGGCACAAGCACATGTTTTCGCGAAAAGTATTTGTTCATTAAAGTACTGGCATAATACACATGCTACGAACTTTTATTTCCGTTAACTGTTATTGTATCCCTAACATAATTGTCCGGATATACTCTTTCAGAGTGACGGGCTTGGGGACATCATACAAAATATTTTAAAAAAAGACAATATTGTCTGTTTATATATATATATATATATATATATATATATATATATATATATATATAAAATAACTGCAGTTGTATATGATAGCAATATGCTCGATTACGGTTCAACTCCACTTTTGTCTTTCGATATAAGACAGGAACTTAGTTTTATTTTTATTTTCGTGCTATAGGGGCACATAATTTCAAGTATAATTTATGTATCATTTCGATTAAGTAAACATCCTTATCGATAATTAAATCAGATTTTTTATCTTGAAGATACGTGATAACTCGTGTTGATAAAGGTTTGTTAGAGACTCGAAATGGCGGCGCAAGGTACACGCACTTTGCATTGTGGGTATTTGCGTACACAATCGTGACGTCTCTGAAAACAACCCATATGATTGAAATATTGTTAACGCTACGTTAAAATCTAAATCGACACTACTACTACTACTACTACTACTACTAATAATAATAATATCAATAATAACAACAATATAGTATTTTAGGCGTCAGTTACTTTCTAAAATTTGTTGCCGATGAAATGATTAAATGGCGAAAATTAAATGACATTAACATTTTTACGATTTAGAGCACGTTACCAAGACATGAAAGGACCCCTGTGTTAGTCTTTGGTCTTCAAAGCCCTTCTAATTACGGGCTTAAATTTCGTTGCTTCATCAGCTAAGGAAGATGTACATATTATACTCTCGGAATTCGATGGGACAAAAGGTGTTCAACAATTTGTAGTTTTCTGGCAAAATCTCAACTTCGCTTTTGAACTACTAAATGGAGTTCATGCAATTTGATTACACTGGCCCACGATCGAGATTCCTTAAAGATATAAAAGCAACGATCACTTCAATTTTTTTTTCAACACCGTCAAATTTAAAAGTTTTCAGCCACTGGCTATCTCCAGTTACCTTCGCCTGAAATTTGACTGGCAATAAATGTTAGTAGTAAAGCCACGTTGGACATCAGTGAAATACATTACGTATATTACAATATGTTGACTCGCTTCAAAAGTACGTCATGTATGTATGTAATGTATGTAAGGTGTAATCCACTATTAACCTCACTATTAACCTTCAGGGGAAAAGTTCATGTAGCGTTCCAATTATTACCAGCCGCATCACACCTGTGGATTTTTCCATAAGGGCATCGCTTTATCCCTTTTGCGGAATGGCAACAGAAAAGAGCCTTTTTGAGAATTTTAGCTACATATAATTGGCTCAATTAATAAAATATGATTTCGGCTCAAAATTGGCCTATCATTTTTCATTCCATTTCTGTATAGTATTGTCGGTGTTAGCGAAATTTTGCGTTTTTTAAATTTACGAATTCCCGGTTTTGAAAATTTGCATGTTGAAGTTTCCAATTACATTATTTAATTCCTAAAAGCCAAATTATTTGCAATATCAGTGAAAGTTTTGAGAAGTTACCCCTGCATAAATTTCCTGATATAAAGTAAACGAACAACATTTTGGAAAAATTTTTAAAAATATTTCAACAAAAAATAAAAAAAACGCACTAGTCATTTTACAAAGACAATCAAAAGACTTTACATAAAAGAACTCATTTACAAATCTCCCTCAGTTTCAATGTAAGACGGTAGCTTCCCTCCAATATTTATTAGCCGAATACTGAAAACATTGGGCAAGTTATCGCCACCTTTGCTGGGATACCCTTTAAAGTCAGCATGGTACCTTGCTCCTCCTTTCAAGTATTTTAAACTCCATCCTTCAATAAAAAATAAGCCAGCATCCATACTTTTGCATGCGGTTCAGAAAGAATTTTTTGTGATAGGTGACACGATACGGTTTACTCAGACCTTTAACCGGTCTCATGCCAAAATTATCTTCGTTTCGTTTAATATAAAGCTTAGACTATTTGGTAGATGTATTTTGTTATTCTATTATGTGACCAATATCACTCAGAAACAAGAGAGATCAGTTTAATAACTGTACATACTGTCCAAATTAAGTCACCAATTGCCGAGTCAATCGTCTTTGTTGTATGAATGAACGACGACGCATTGGTCAATACCTGTGATGGCGTCGATGATAAATTATGAAGTGCAGGATCAAAAATTGTATGTACTAGTTCTGGGGATGATTTTTGGAGGTTCCATCTTGTACCAATGTGCAAGAAAGGTATGAATCCATATCTCTCTAACTCACCCCAACCCTTGATCGTTCATTTTTTTCAGGTGACATTAAATTTTTACAAAGCTGACTGTAATTCCCGACAATAGTGTGTCACTGTGCCTAAAATCTTAACACTTGGTTGGCTTTTAGCCACACTTTGGTTACATTGCTGGCTATAATATCGAGATAATAGGAGCCAAGAACATTTACAAAGGACACACTAGTACTATTACGTGATGATCGAGAGCCAAATGTGCATCTTGTGTTAAATAGGATGTAAAAAAGCAACAAACTTCTTAATCAAAGATCCATTCTCGGTAAAGCGCGATAGTTTCTGACCCAAGTCTTTAAAGCTCTGCATCAAAGTCATGGAAACAGAGTGTTTGAATAGTTTTCTGTAACTTAATCAATATGTCTCTGAAAAACTAAAATTTTAAAATGTCTTATACAAAAATATATTTTTAATAAAACTCGTTTTTATAGCACATGGGCAGTCAAGATGAGTGAAATAAATCCTGATCTGACATGTTCTACTCAAATTGGGTAGATGACATGCAAAAGTTTGTTTATAAATTCTGAATTTTAACGAATAAAATTTATGTTCAATTTTTTCAGTGTATGCGTGTCCGCAAACTACATGTCATTTACGAGTCCAAACTGCTGCAGTTCTGTTGGGGTGGGAGGTGTTTCATTTTGGTTTCGTTGGTGGAAAATGTTAACATTGTAAATTGATGCGTGTTAATTGATGGAGAAATGTAACATTGTAATATAATGGGGATATTTGAATGTTTAAACTCAAACTAAAATCCTGTGAGGGTATGCGGACTATAGGGACATCGGGAATATACATTTGAACGCCATAACAGAAATGGCACTTGCGGGCCAATGCGAAATTAACGATTGAAATGTAAAGGGCGTCTTCGCTAGCCATGGTTCCGATATGTTAACCCTATCTACATATCAGAACTTTGGCTAGCGAAGCTTTGTATAGGGGGAAAATATATTGTCTAAAACTTGGTTTGTAGTTCTTTCACAGTACGAATCTCTTTGGCTAGAAACGGTAACAGTGTAAAAGGTTGGGTTTTTTCTTTTTGGCGAGAAATGTAAATTTAAACTTTTCACAAAAAAAGTTGTTACATATGTGACAGCCAGTATGTTTTTCAAACATGAGTCACTTTCATTTTGACGACAGACAGGTGGGTGGGGCAGTTTAGGTGCCAAGTTAGGTTACTTCACTGTCAGTCAAATGTATTGTTGACCAAAATATAATTCAGTGTGTTTAGTCTTTAATAGGAACTTAACACTGAGGACATAATATTTGGTTTCAAATATAAAGGTTTAGCATGATTGGTGATTATAGAGACATGGGGGAATTAACATTAGGAAGCCATTTGTTCGCACTCGTGTGATAATGGGAAAAATAACGTTAGGCCGCCATTTTTGGTGGGATTATAGAGACAAAGCAAACATAACATTGGGCCGCCACTATTTTCTGGCATAGGGTTTCCGGGGAAAGGAGCCATCCTGTGTTATAAAAATCCAAACACTCAATTTGATGGGTGAATATATAAACAAGAGGAAATTTTGCAACACGTTATTTAAAAAACAGTGACCTACTTTCGTGATGCGGGTGTATTTACTCATCAAGATGAATCCCATCTGCCAAGTTTCATAACTTTTGGTGCACTAATATGTACACAGGGTGTAAAGGACCTATTTAGGAACGAGCCAATTGCAAAACCATTTAAATGTGAAATGTAGGTCATCATGACCTTCTCTTGTTCCAAGTGTGTTGTAATATTAGACATGCATATACTCATCTGGGTTAATGATTCTAGAATATAAAGAACTTAAGAAATAAACTTAAAACACAAATTTACTCAGAGTCGGTGAAATATGACTGACCTACTTTTGCCATGAAGTGTAGTACTCATCAAGTTTCATGAATATAGGTATAACAGTTTGAGTGGTAAGGGTGTGGTACATAATGGAGATGCTTATATTCATCTACCAGTTATTGGATGATTCTCATGTGTACAGAGGTTGAGAAATAATCTTGCAATACAAAATGTTAACTGATGTCAGTGAAGCATGTAATGAGACAGTAAACAACTTGTTTTATGAGAGTGTAGTACAGTACTTAAAAAGATGCATCCCTCCACTAAGTTTCATGATTACAGATATAACAACATTTATACAGTGTGAAAAAAAACCAGAGCTACATGCAAAAACTTTACCAAGAATGTGCAATTATGTACATGTACCAAGCTGGCCCCCTTCACCTCATCTCCTATGGGAAGATGTAATGAATCCCACTCCACTCTTTTGCCAGGATGTAGGAAAAAGAATAGTTGACATATAACATATAGTGTACACACGTTTAAGCTTTTTTGTGTGGATGTCGTCCCTGTGGTAGTGAAACAGTTCTTTACTTCATATGTTGGTAACAGTGACCTATTTTCCCAGAAGATTATTTGAAACAATGCATGGAACACCGTATATAAGTTCCATGAAGAACTAGTGAATGAAACTGGCTGCAGTATCTGTAACCCATAGTCAATACTACCTTCTGTACTTTATACAGGTGAGCTAAATGTATGCAGTGACCAGTTCTGTGGTGCAACAATTATTAAAAAGATGACTTAAAATGGTTTCATTTTTAAAACACAATTTATTACAATAGAGGAAACAAAAATATTTACAGTCACTTTTAACTAACAAGGTAAATCTAAAGGAAGTTTTTAAAAAGTCATTACTTTGCCATGAACACATCTATAAAACATGTCCACTTAGCATAAACATCAGTAAACAACCTGAATTATGAACAAATGTACCAATATCAGAAATGTTGGGTCTTAATTACACAATAAAGTTCTAATTTGGCTGCCTTTGTCTACCTTATACATCTGTCTCCTTTAGAGCACAGATGGAAATATCAAAGTTTATTGCAACTGCTGTTAAAGCTAGACATGATCATGTGTTAAAACTTTTCCAAAGCCCTTTTGTTTTCACATTTTTCAACATCCCTTCTCCTTCAACTTTTAAGTTTTGTCGAAAAGGCAAGAAATTAAGCTGTAACAACAGAACTACAGTAGCTCAGTTGGAAGTGTTAGACTTGTAATCTGAGGGTCACAGGTTCAACACCCACCTAAGCCAATCTGGGTCAGTCAGCTCCGCATGCCCTTGGGAAAGGCACTCAACTCTCATTTCCTCAATGTGATATTGCCAATAATGTATTAAAGGTGACTTTAAGAAGCTGTGAACAGAAATGGAAATTTCTGAAGTAAACGAACTCTATCAGGGTGTCAACCAATATACCAAAATATTTTATGCTGCATAGGAATTAAAATATCCCTTATGAGTTCTGCTCGTTCTTATGACTCTCATGTAAAGAACCAAAGTGCTCCCCAGCTTTAATAGACTTCAGACCGACTAGATCTCACAAAAAGTCCCATGTCACTATTGCCATCCACTCAGAAGCAGCCAGAACAAGATTTTTTAAGACGGCCACCATCAGACTCGCATCATTTTCATTTATGACCGGCCAGACATGACTAAACAGTCTTGTATTTAATACCCTATTAAGTTATGACCATCAATTTAAAAGAGGAGTAGCAATAACCGAGTCGGTGGCCATGTTGGAGCTCACACTGGAACCTTTCTTATTTAGTAACAAGCAGACACCAGTGAAAATGTGCTCACCACGATTGCCAAGGGGACCAGTTTTATTTAGGTCCAACCTGGGATTATAAAACATCTCCTAATGAAAACCCCATTTTAATATACAACCATCTACTTTTTTTTTTGGCAAGCATGCTAGACGTCAAATCAGTACAATATTCAGCGAAAATCCCATGTCAGTATGACCATTCACTCAGGACAAGTAGTGATGACACAATATTTTCGTATTTGCTGTCCAAGGGCACGTTTGATGTGCACATTCCCAGTTAGGACCAACCAGACATCATAAGAAAACATTTAGTGAAAACCCTCATATTGATACAACAATCCATTCAAGAGTATTAGTGAAAACAAGCCTTTCAAGATGGTTACTATGGTAACCATACTTGATGTCAGATTGGCACCATTTTCGGTTGGGATGTCCAAGAAGCATCAGTTTCATTTAAAACCAACCAGACATCATATGCAATCTTTCAGTGAGAACCCTATGTCAGTATGTCCATCCATACACGAGTAGTGGCAAGATTTTCAAGACGGCCATCTCAGTAGCCATGATGAATTTCAAAACAGGACCATTCTGATTATGGAACAACTAGACATAAGAAATCTTTCTGTCAAAAATCCACATTGATTATGACCATCTGTTAAGAACCAGTGATGATGGCAACATTTTCAAGATGGCTGCCAGATTGGATTTCAGACAATTATTGCCCTGTATCATGGAGTTATGCACATTTTATTATGAATACAAACGCAATAGACTTGACTCTCATATTACAAGAACTACAAGATGTGAAGCAGAAGTTTTAAACTGCTGTAATGAGCAGATGGCTAAGCAAGAACCAGTGTTAAATAACATGTTTAAAATTGTCATTTACAATTTACATCTATACTCGCGTCAGTCAAGTCCATTTACAAACAACTCAGACCCTGATCTGACATCACATAATGTGCCAGCAGAGCAGGGTCTATGTTGTTTGTTCTACTAATTATTCCCAACAAACTGCATAGACCCAGATCTGCTAGTGCATTATGCAACAGCAGATCTTGGTCTGTGCCATTTGTAGCTGGACTTGGCTTGTGAGTATTTACAACATATACATTCTACTCATGAAAATGTTTTATCTCCATTTTATAATAATCAAAACTGAGTAACATATTTAATAAATGGCGTACAAATCCACAATTTTTCATTACATTTTTATAATCGTTCGGTAGGTTTAAAAGTGAAAGACAGACAGAGAGGTGCATTCTGATCTTCCAAAATAGGAATTTGAGGAAACCCAAATATCACACATAATATAACCTGATAATCTAATTTTGGGACTCAGTGGTATATATTTCAAAAACACAACATGTGTAACCAGTCCATTAGACAGCACAAAAAAGGAGTTTAGTGATGTGTGGACAGAACGCATATGCGCCACATGTATGCTACAGTGATGACCAGATGCTTTATTTTCATGACCTGTTTATTGCACAGCATGGTCAAGATCATACATTCTTGGAATTCAAAGAACTTTTTTGGCAAGAAACTCAAACTCAAAGTTCAAAATCTTCAACAGCCTAAAACTTTCATTTAGAATAAAGCAAACATACCATAACACTAATTTTTCTAAGCTTGGATTTCTTCACTAGACTGCTAAATTTTCATGACATGATTGCAACCAAAAAATGTCTGATTTGGGGCTTCCAATCTTGAGCTACAGTTTCTTGCAAAGAAAAAGTTTTGAGAGCAAAGGGCAAGATGTAAGATGCTGGAGACTGGTTTTAAAGTTTTTAAAATATTGTCATTGTTAACTTCCTTGTGCTACCAATATACATGAAAGAATTATGTCAGCCTTCTATGACATAAAATTTTCCAGCGATACAATAACATATACCATATGCACATCTGTATACCCCCATATTATTACATGCAAATTGTGTGAATATTGATCTAACACATATCACAAACTTCTTACCATGCACCATCATACAAGGTAGCCATATCCACAAAATAAAATAATTTCTCTTACAAGAAAAGAAATTGTACAAGTATTTTTCCACATCAAATTTCATTCCTTATTGTCATACTTGATTACTTTTATAAAATTTCACTTGTTCATATAAAATTTGCAACCAACTGCAAACCAAGCAAACCACAATCTTCCAGGGCATAATGTGTCGATAGATCTGGGTATATTATTATCAACTAGGTACATATGACACGAAACTGCAAATAAGCTTTTGCTACATAGAGAGTAAGCACCTGATGCCTCATGGAATCGGTTGTCAATTATTCCAATTTCAATTAAGTAGTTTTAGATGTGAAATGTTGACTTTTTCTACTGCTGGTTCAAAATGTGTGGCTACTGGTGCTGACCCTCTACAAAGAAATTTACAAAAATCCTCCCAAAATGGAGCGGTGGTGTCTCTGAAATATCTAGTTTTGTTTTAGGTTTCAAAACACATTTCAAACATTGGTGGTTTGTCTTTGCACCTTTATTGAAATGTTTTTCTAGGACCTATTTGGGGCTGAATATTGGTGCTGCTCCCAGTGGCAAATTACTTTAAATTATGCAGAATGTCCTGTTCCAAAAAGTTAAAACTGGAATTTTGTTCACCAAAAACATATTTTGTCAAGCATGGTTTTCCACAAGTAAGGGTCACGAGTCTCATTTGGAATATGACAAAAAGTCTGAAAATCTGAAATCCCCTAACTACTGGAGTTAAGCTGAAAATGAAGGATAAGTATTGGCATACAATAATATTCCACCCTGGACTAGTTTCCTCATTTTCATTGGTCAAAGTGAGTCACATAAATTCTTGGTATGCAACCACGATCGGTCAGGATGAAAAATATCATGTGTGATGTGATGTAATAAATGACATCATTCTGTCATTCAGTCACTCTATGTTTCTCTGCCCCTTCTCCACTAAAAAATGTTAGAAAATAATGTGTAAAGAGATCATTATGGTCTTTGGTGGGGTAAATTTGTTGCATAGCCTGTTAGTGACCTGGTATGGAATGATTTGAAGTCAGCAGGAAACTTGTCATGCTGAGCACAGGTAAGCTTTCAACCAACTCAGTGTCATTCCACACCAGATCACCAATGAACCATTAACAAATACCAGAGAGATTACAAAATTTCATAGAGTTTTAACATAAACAAGAATGTTCCTTACACAGATGATATTAATGCCTCTTGGAAATGCAATTACTGTGACACCTGCCTTAGCTAACAATTGCTTACAACGGACACCTGCTCATAAAGGTCAACATTTTGTGAATCTTATATTTAATGTCATGCAAGTCTAGTCTATATCAAGGACGTCTGTCCATGAATGACAAATTTATGTGATCACTTAAATGTTGACAAAGAGATAAACATTATTTTAATGACAAAATATTTCACTCAAGAAGATTAATCAACAGCATTTGTCCCCGACACTGTTGATCACATTTCAAGTAACCTAACTGCTTCTCTAATTCACTTTCTCTAAATGTATTCAGGTGTTTAATGACGGTACCAATAAATTTTAAAAAAGTAAATAGTAAAATGTGTATGGACTATCTTCTACTCATGCCTGTGCAGATGCCGCTGGAGTTCACCCCTCTGTGCTGTGCATAAGCCAAGTGCTACAGATGTAAACAGGTCCATGCTACACTATGTTGCAGCATGTCAGACTCTGATTACTTTATGGCCCACAAAGTTACCACATAATGTAAGAGCCTCAAAGATAGAGTTAAAAACATCTGTAATCCATAAACTGTCCAGGTAAACTCCACACGTGTCTATGGAACTGTCCAGGTAGACTCCACACGTGTCTATGGAACTGTCCAGGTAGACTCCACACGTGTCTATGGAAGTGACTGTAACTTGACACTTACAGTAATACTGTCAGACTGAGAATGTTACAACAGCATGTGCCAGCTATTGACGCTCAAATGCATACTACACACGCACAAGTGTTGTTTTGTCAAATCACTGTATACTACACTAGGTCTGTGCATGTGAAATACTACAAATTAGAGCAATTATGTACAACTATGTAATGATGAAGGGCAGTCTCTTGGCACAAAAATATTCATATAACATAAACAAATCTTTTTTTTTCCTCTAAAACTTCATGGGTCAGAAATGTATATTTACATGCAAAAAATCACACTTGACGAGAAATTCATTGGTTTATAACATGTACAAAACAAATACGTCATTCGTAACGGTTTATACAGAGTAATCTCAATTTAAACAGACAAAAATTAATCCTCTGTACTCTGAGATCTTAAAAAATAAATATTTAACTTTTAAAGTAAAAAAAAAAACAATTGTCATGTATTTATACTATTACCAGGAATCATCCATACTGTACAAGTCAGAAGGAACAAAGCTTCAATTTAAATGTTAAGCATGGTTCTTTTATTCTTACCTACTGTAAAACTGCTTTATTTCACAAAACATTGAATTTTTTACAGTTCCTATCTGTGAAAATTCAAATAACACTTGATCATATGCAAAATTATGATACAGTAAAAATTTGATTTTCATGTTCTCGATGCCCCAATACATTGTCATCAGACCCTCGTTGCCTCAAACATGTATAGTATACACATATTATGTAGAGTGCATTTCCAAGTGAGATGTTGCTATAATCATGGCCGTGCTTTCGGCTTCAAAGGGCAATTTTGGCTAAATTTACCAGTAACAGTACACAACATACATCTATCCCTGATCAGGTAATGGACTACAGAAATGCATGTACCAAGTTAGCTACTTTCTGAAACGGACAGTAGTGAATGAACAGCCTATAGTGTGTTGTAAAAGCAAGTCATGAAGGGGCAAATGGCAATACTACACTCAATCCGAATCAATAGTACCCTTCAACTTTCAAAAGATTGATGTACTGCATTTTTGTTTACTCCTATATCCCCGTATCAGTCTGATCACTTCATCTGTCAAAAAAAGCAGGATTAACAGCAATCAGTATTTTCCTGTTTAAACAGATTCCTTGATTAATGTCATGATAAAAAAACGGACTGCAAAATTTAAGACCATTACAAATAGTGCCTCATGAATTATCTCCCTTCCTCTATAAAGTTTATGTAACATTATCAATGCCAATGGACAACTCTTAAATTCGTTTCCAATGCTGAAGCAACATTAAAATTTCAAAATTCTTTAAACAGTTATGCCGAACAGTAATGCTAAAAGAACAAATACAACTCAATGAAATGTAGAGAAAATGACAAAACTTTTAACTATTAACGATGTGCACATCTACATTGAAATGCATTCCATCAGAGATCATTGTGTTCCAAATGTTTATATTTCAAAATTCATAATTTAAAATGAAAGAGCTAAATATAGCCTTTTCAACTAGGAAGAGCTCCATTTTACACAACTTGCTTACCTTAAGCAAGTCACAAAAGATAAAATGTTAATATTTTCAGAATATCTTTAGCAAGACCTAACTATAATGTTCATATGAAATGTCTTCACCATAATACCATGATTTTAACAAACATCCTAGAGCCAAGGTCTCACAAAGCATGAAAAGCAAGAATAAAAAAGAAGCACAAGAGGAACTAAGCTGGCAGATAGCTGGAAATGAATAACTTCATGACAAAAAGTGAGATCTAAATCACATGTCACAAAGAAATCAATGTTAAACCAGAAGTTAACATTCCCTCACCAGACTCAAAATGGCATGTGAAAATTACCCGCCCAATCAAGTGCTGAACTGGAGATGACCAGTGGTTCCCTTCAATAAAAAGGTTCTTCTGTTGCAACTGTTTCTGATTTAGTTCACTCAAGGTCCACATTTCAACCAAAAGTTTGTTTTCCGTTTGTGTCATGCTCAAACACTGTGCATCACTCTCCCACTTCACTACTAATAAATCATTACTATATAGTGAGCAGGCTGGTCTTAATTTGTAATTACTTACAACCTGTGTTAGAAGAGTCACAGAACAAGTTTCAGAAAACAACCTATCACATGATAAAATTAAGATGAACAACTTTTATATTTTTAAAAGCTGGTTGACGAAAGAGTTCATTCTAGGCAAATAAATTTTTTTAGTAATTGCCCAACTCAGCAAGTGGAATTTTCAATTTTTTCAACCCTGTATATGCACTCAAATTCACTATTATTCATAGGATAAAAATTTCATGATTTCTGTTGTCAATACAAACCACAAATTTAAAACCCTAACAAACAATTGTCCATCTTTTAAGACAATATAGACCAGTTTCCCCATCATATGCATTTCAACAAATTACCGAAAAAATTGTACCATACATACTCACTTGTAAATTGAATCCAACTGCAATAACAACAGGGTCTATGTTGTCTGTTCTATTTATTACTCCTAACAAACTGCATCAACCCAGATCTGCTAGTACATTATGTGACAGGTCTGTGCAGTTTGCAGTGGTCTTAATTTGTAAGCAAGTACAGACAGTAATTTGGGGAAAAACCACCAAAACTGATCCCATGAATATAAATGAATTAGCAGAATATTCTAAGTGAGGTAACTGAATTCAAATTGATTTTGTTTATTATGTACAATAATTCCTAGACCTGACTTCTTGAATTTGAGTTTCATTGGTTTTGATTTATTAGTTCTGCCTGTTTGATGACATAAAACTGATACATGAAGATCAATTAACTTAAACTTTGTAAATAGAAATTAACATCACAGAATTTAAAATTTAAGATTTTTGTTTAAAATATTTAAAGATTTAAAAAAATAATTGAAAAGAGTATTTAATTGATACTGTTTTTCTTGCTTAAGCAAGAGATGTCAGGGAATTAAAAAAAAGTCAGATAACCATGTTAACTGTGATGTTTTGCCCAAGGATGCCCTCTTATCCTGGTAGGTAAGTGGTCGCCCATTATGGAGTTGCCTTTCTTTTTTACATTACTTCAAGTCCCAGCATTGTCCTCACTAGGAACAGTGGAATCTTGAAGCCCAATGCTCATGATGAGCAAGTTCTTGCTAGCATTGGAATCTCTTCCAGTTCACTCTGAACAATAGCCACTTCTCTATCTGTGCATGTAAGCAGAATTTCATCACTGCTTGTTGTCTTAACTGGCATATGGCTATACCATTCATTACCTCCAAGATCTGCATCCAAATATTCCATGGTGTCAAGGAACCTCTTGCTGTCAAACCCACCTACAGCATACAGTCTGTTGGCAAGACAACATACACCTGCATTGGCTCTTGGCGTGCTCAATACAGGGCCCATTGTCCATGACTTGGTCGTTGGATTGTAAATTTCTGTTGAGTTAAGGGCATACATGCCATCATTTCCTCCAACTACATAGAGTTTACCTGAAAGTTTTCAAGGAAAAAAAGGAATTCAGAGATGCTCATGTAAGTCAGAGATCTGGCCAAGTAGAGAGCTATTAAGCAAAAACCACTCACCACAAATGAAATTCTATTTGCATATTTGTTTCCATATCATGATGACCCATTTTGACTTTTATTACTGTCAGTACTATTATTCTTCAAGGTCCATTTTTCATCTTTTCATTCTGAATTTTTTTGCTTCTTAACTTTGAAAAAATCAAAAGCATTAAACCACAATTAGAAACTTTTCTGTATGTGTTATCTAATATAAACATTGCAACACCAACCGTTGAATATGTCTATCCCAGCCCCACGTCTGCAGAGATTTAGTGAAGGCCCAGTCTGCCAAGTGTTAGTTTCAGGGTCAAAGATCTCTGTAGAATTAAAGCACTGCCAGCTGTTTGTTCCACCAACTGCAAAAATCTTGCCCATATAGCCGCATACTGCTACCTGGAATCGAGCTAAAGAAAAATAAAAGAGTAGGAAAAAATAAATTTGAACTTTTCCCAAACTGAAATGGGTCTTAGCTAACTTTTCCAGCATAAGAAATGTTTCTTTATCTATGACTCATTTCAAAAGAATCACAAAAAGCAGCACTTAATAAGCAAGTTGCAGGTTACTGTACATTATCTTTATAACTGAAAAAATAAACATGCCAAGATTTCCAACACCGTCACCTTCAGCCCTAAATCATTGACGTAAAATGTGCGACTGTGATGCAGAAGTCAAAAAGTTGAGCAAGCTTGTCAAAGAATGAATTTGCCTCATTTTTATAATCCTTCATCCAAATTATGAACAAAATTCATCAAGTAGTTTAGGAGAAAAAGGTAAATAAATAATTTTAGCCAAAACCTTAATGCAAAATTGAAGTTATTAATGCCTTGGCCCCAAGATCAAAGAGGCAAGTGAATGTGCTGCAAAATGAATGGTCTTAGAATCACTATTCATTCCAAGTATTAACAAAATCCGTCAAGGGGTTAAGCAATATAAGCAACTGAAAAATTGAGCTTAAACCTTAGGGCAAATTTTCTCTGACTAAGACCTCGACCCCAACTGCAGAATGAATTTATCTTAGCTTCCTACTGATTTAACCCAAAACATTATGAGCACCTGTCAAGGTATTTAGGAAATATACGCAAATGAAAAACTATAACCAAAAACTGAAAACTATTAGCAACACTGTCAAAGCTTACAGAAATATTACTGCCACATCTCACTTTCCCACTAACATCAGTGTGACATCAATCAATGTTCCAAGATTGAGCATCTTTATAACCCCTGATGGTTCCAGGAGTCCATCAAGTGTTTCTGAACCTATAACCAGGGATGACAATGTTCCAGAATGCCTAATCAGGAACCTTTTCCAAAATTTAAATCATTGTTCTTAACTGTAAAGAAGACCCAACTCTACCTTTGCATTTCACTTTTGTGCTATTGAACCCTGGTTTTAGTACTAATTTCATGTGCATTCTGCACTAAAACAACAGACTGGAAAGGGAAATAATTCTTAGAGAATTTCCTCTGCTTAACAGTCATACATAAACCAAACTTCCTGATTCAGGAATTCCAGATCCATCTGGAAGTTGTTGTCCCTGTATAACCTTAGTATTAAAGATTCAAAGCACAGTCTACTACAAATATGAACCAGATGACAATCTTGTGATTCCAAAAATGCCTATGTCATGGACAGTGTGGCACCAAGTCAAGAAGCAGAAAAAGTGGGACCCAATGGCAACTAATCAGTCGAATTTGGAATCATTTAGAAGAAAACAAATCGGGGCACAAATATCCTTACCTGTTCCTTATTTAGTCAAGAAATTCAAACATGCAGGATTATCTCAGAACTTAGGTTGAGCATGAAAATTATCTGAAATCAATATACACTTTTCCAGCATTTTATTCTTAGGGTCATTATCGAGTCAGACTACAGCAGAGTTTTATTCAATTTCCTTGTTAAGGTGTGGACTTTTCTGGACACAGTTATTTTTGTGGACAAGGAAACTGTAGCAAACCAAATACAATCAGTCTCAACATTGGCTGATTCAAAACATACCATGCTGGAAAGGGAATATTTGTGGCTGAAACTAATAAATTCACAATCTAAGAACCTGTGATTGTTATCAGCCTCAAGTTTCAAGCCTTCAGTACTGGGATTGAATCCCAGTTGCCTGAATAAACATAGATAATGCCACAAATTTTCTTACTGCTGCTATAAATTTTTCACACCCCTACCTATCACTCCTCTTAAAAAAAGCCTTTGCAAACTGAACATAATTTACTGGACCATAATTTACTGAATCTGCTTTCATGATCAGGATTTTATAAGAGAGGAACTGCTTCAATTATGGCCATTATGAATAGATTCAGAAACTGGTTTTCAGGATATATATCCCAAACACAATTTTCCACAATTCACACATGTGTGTGATTTGGATTTTTAATGTAGCTTGAACAATTTTTTAGTCATATCGCTATGATGCTTTCAGTTTGGCAGTTTAAAGTGATTTCGAGCAATGGGGTATCAGACAGCAGACATGTAGCATCATGTCCCACCCAGTCACATTATCCTAACACCAGGCTGACCAGTCCTATCACTAACCTCTTAATGCTGAGCACCTAGCAAGGCAGTTGCCAGTACCATTTTTATAAGTCTCTGGTATGACTTGGCTGGGGTTTGAACCTGTGACCTTCTGCATCTGAGGCAGATGCTCTAACCATTTAGGCCACCAGAGCAGTCAATTCATGCATGTTGTTCCTTAGATATTTCTGTTAATGTATTAGATTTTCTACAAGGCCTAAACAGTAGTAAATAACAAAACATGCCAGTTTTATCACTTCTTTTTGTTACGCTTGATTAGCAGCAAACCATCCAATATTTGATCCTCCCAAGTTTCATCCTTAACAGATGATCTTTCCATTTCACAGACTTTCCTAAAACAAAATCAGTACAATAAAACCTGTTATGAGAAATGGACTGGTTTCCAGGGTCGATAGTTAGCACTGTTGAAGAAGAAAAAATACTCACTGTATATGTATCATATCCTTTATTCATAAATCCTGTTAAATATTGCATGCATTCTTCTCAAAATAACTTTATATAATAAAGATATACAGTGTACATCTATCAAACACCGTGAATCAAATTTATATTTGAACATCACATGAATATGTACATGTATTAGCACATGTATATATGATTTGTGCAATAAACGAAGGTAATATTTATCTATCCATAAGGCAACTTCACATGGCCATAAATTTTAGAGTTGTTTCACAGGTAACAAAAACTGCACAGTCAGCTATGACGTATATATCTTATTCTATGCACTTAATCACTTTTCTTTAAGAAATCCATTATACTTCTTTGTTCACATTTTTTACTCAGCTGATTGGTCTGAACATGTATCTCCATTTCTGAGCAAAGAAGCAAAAGTTTGGGATTGCCATGTTGTAAAGCATATTCTTTAATCTCTTTTAAATGTTCTATGACTGTAGAATGTGAAATAACCAGAGGCAGAATTTCACCAACAGATGACTCATCACTATCACTGTCAGCAGTTGGAGGAGTACCCGATTTACCTCTCTGAAGAATATCCTTCTCCCAGTCTGGCCCTGATAAACCATTAGCAGTTTCTAGACAGTGGTCCATATCGGCATATTCTTCCAATGTCATGCCATTGAGAAGAGGTTCCATTGATGGATGCACATCTTGTTCACTCTCTTCACTCTCTGGCTTTATGGCTTCGACACTGACAGAAAAGCCACACTTGGCAAAGCACCTCTCTATGGTGTATGCAGACAGAGCATCCCACACTGACTTAATCCATAAAATTGCATCCAGAACAGTGATAGTCTTAAATATTTCAGTTGCTGTAGAGCACTCATCCATTTTGGAAAGAATGTGTTGCAGCAGTTTCTTCTGATAATTAATTTTTACGGCCTGAATTATCCCTTCATCACAGGGCTGTAGTTTAGATGTTGTATTTGGGGGCACAAAGACCAGTTTTACACTGCTAAACTTAACATCTGGATGTGCACTGCAGTTGTCTACGATAATTAAAATGTTCCGATTTTTCCTTTTCATTTTATTGTTGACAGCTACAAGCCAATTACAAAAGATGTCTGATGTCATCCAAGCCTTTCTGTTGGATTCATAGGCAACACCCAAAGATCTTAAATTAAACGACCTAAAACATCTTGGGCTGCATGATTTTCCTATAACTACGGGGTCCAGTTTTTCTCCAGTTGCACTACATGCTAGCAATAGTGTCAACCTCTCCGTTGCGTTTTTCCCTCCTTTGCGAACATCATCTTTCTGCACTAGGGACCTGTCAGGTAGTCCTCTGTAAAAGAGTCCTGTTTCATCAGCGTTAAAAATATCACACAGGATATACCCTTCAGTGATGGATGGTAGTCTTTTTTTCCAGTCATCAATTGTCTGTAAATTCACATCAGCATTAAAAATATCACACAGGTTATACCCTTCAGGGATGGATGGTAGTCTTTTTTTCCAGTCATCAATTGTCTGTAAATTCACATCAGCTGATTCTCCACTGAGCACACTTGCTGTGATATTGTATCTATTTTTGAAGCTCTCCAGCCATCCGTTTGATGCAGCAAAGTCATCATAATTCAGTTCTGCTGAGACAATAATTGCCTTTTCCTGAATCAGCTTTCCACTTACTGGTATGTTTTTACTCCTTGCAACACAAAACCACTCCCATACTTGCTCGTTTAGATCTCCATACAATGTCCACCGTGCCGTGGCATATTTCCTCTGTGCTTGTGCACCTTTCCGCCATTCATTTCTAATGGACTCCTTGTCTTTGATAACAGTCTGAATTTACATTTTACCGATGTTTAAGCTGGCTGCTATTTTGTGAGCGGTCTCCCCTTTATCACTTCTTTCAATTACATTAATTCTTTCTTCCAGTTTTAGAATTTTTCTTTTCTTTCATTGGAGGTTCTGCCACTGTTATTAGTGTTGATGTAATAACAACTAGACGTATTTCGGTTTTGATCAGGTTTTGGGGAAATGTGGAATAAATATATATTATGTACCAATGAATGAAACCAAAAAAATAATGAACTCATCAAGAAACAATACATTTATTTTGAGACAAGTTTAAATCACCATCGTTATAGCCCGATAAACAAAGGTTGTGACCATCTGCACCTGGGTAAACAAATGGTGGCTTGGTAAAACACTGTAACAAAAGAAAAAAAAAAAAAAAAAA
>JAECUM010016415.1:0-43117 GCA_016617855.1 Megalonaias nervosa | reverse complement strand
ATATATATATATATATATATATAACACATTACAACACTATTATCAAATAGAGCTTTCATTCTGACTCAAGAAAGCCCTTTTCATCTCTTCAAACGAAAACTGGTGGCCCTGGAAAGACAAACCGGATTGGCTGTTTACATGACATTTGAGTTCAGAGCATTCTAGGCTTACAAGTTTTCCATTCGAACGAGTCATATTCTGTTGGGATGTAGGTCAAATAAAAGTTGAGTATAAATAGGGATTTGGTGAATAAATTATTAATTCCTGTTTTATGTCAGTCTTTGGGAATCCATTGCTCAGAATTTACAGTTTTGTTGTAATTTGAGAGGAATTATTTATTTAAACCATTCATTGGAATTTCTAAAGTGTTGATTGACTTTGAATTAATACATTACTTTGGACTCTTTGCGAGCCATTCAAAAACATTCTGAATGGCATCATTGTGGTATATCAGGAAATTCAATATTATTGGAATTCGTTCGGAACATTCTATATTTTAGGACTTGTGATAGGACGTTTAGGATTATTTGTAATTTAATTCACAAAAACTGTAAGTGTCCCTTGAATTTTTCACTTTGTTTTGTAGCGAAATACATTACTTGTTGAGATTACTTAAATTGTTGGTTTCGAATCTGGCTACTACATATTTTTAGACCTGGAGTAGTATCACAGAATAACCATGCAGAGAAAACAAATTCATACGTTTACATTTCAAAATATTCTTTTAGTGTTTTTTTTATATCTTCGTAATAGGTTGACAGTTGTGTCGGGGAACGCCATTCGATGGTCACCTCACAATTAAACATTTCTGGTCATCAGATAATCTAGGGACAACACATATCATGCACAGAAAAAGAAAAACACACACACACACACACACACACACACACACACACACACACACATATATACACACAAGGACAAATGCATATAGCACGAGATCTCTTTACACACAAATTAGAGAGATGGACACAAGTATACAGCGTCTAGGTGAAATACACTTGCGATATGACAGTATTTATTCATGTTTACCATCATGTCGGACCCAAATAAATACAAGAATTTGATGCTTTCACATATATGTATGGTAAGACCTTCAAATAGAGCATATTACAATACAGCCCAGGATACTTTCTATGATCCACAGTCACCAGCATGAATTTAATTGTATATATTTTACAATGTTCGCATCCAATTTACTGTTGTGAAGTCCTACCGTTTATATATTTTTTCCAATGTACTTGGTTTTCATCCACTGATCCATCCAGTGTTTTTGTCGCCAAAGTACTCCTCCTATGTTTGACGATGTGTTGGCGTTTACAAGCGCTTTTGTGAAAGAATATGAAGTAAGGTTTTATTTGCCTTCCTGACATTTATTGACGGCTCCTTTGTATGACGCTCCGTATTGGTCACTAGACTTGGTATTGGGTTATTGCCAGAGGTACAATGGCCTTGAATCATCACTGGACATGGTATTAGGTTAGTGCCTGAAGTACAATGGCCTAGGACCATCGATGGACTTGGTATTGGGTTAGTGCCAGAGGTGCAATGGTCTAGAATCATCAGTGGACTTGGTATTGGGTTAGTGCCAGAGGTACAACGGCCTAGAATCATCAATGGACTTGGTATTGGGTTAATGCCAGAGGTACAATGGCCTAGAATCATCACTGGACTTGATATTGGGTTAGTGCTTGAAGTACAAAGGCATGGTATCTTCGATTCAGTGACTTGGCATTGGGTTAGTGCCAGAGGTGCAATGGCTTAGAATCATCGAATCAGAATGGCATGGCTAGTCTTGAATATGGTCGCATACTAAAAGATTTTGTAAATTTCATTTCACCGATTAGAGATGAAGGTTTAGACACCAGGTACCCAAGCACATCATAGTTTACGGTCTTTAAAAATTCTCGTTCCGGACTCCAACAACTTGGGAAATTAAACTATTGATATATGCAGCTATCTATATCCTATCCTGCTTCCGGTGGACAGTTTCCCACAAAGATATGATGTGGTACCATCTAGTATGATATAGTATGAAGTTAGTGTATATCTTTTACCTGTAAGTACTGATATGGACCAAACCAAGCAATTAATATGCATGTATGAAACAATCTAGGTATATTATGTATGAATGTAGTGCATAACTAATATCAATAAGCACTAAGAGTGACCAAAAGATATAATCAATAAGTGTGAATGAAAAACGGAGGTATATACTTATCAATCAAAACTATTGCTCTATCATTCTGCCATTATAATACAAGTATTACTAACGCTAAATATTTTCATGCGATCACGGTGACAACTGCCCTACAACTGTAACACCTCCAATTATGAACATGTAGATACCTACCTTATTGCTGTATACAAACACGAACATGCCATTGCGTAAGGGGCCACTTCTCAAACATGCCATTGCGTAAGGGGCCACTTCTCAAACATACCATTGCGTAAGGGGCCACTTCTCAAGTACTAGATTTTCAGAGAGGTGAACTCGAACACTGAAAGCCACACCTGGTGCAGTATAGTATGATTTATCGCACACTTGAAAGTACTGATAAGGATAAACCAAACAAGTATAATGCAGGTTAGGCATTTATGGTATGAATTTAGTGTATATCACATACATGTAAGTACTGATAGTGACTAAATGTAGCAATTAAGCTGCACATATGAAACGACTACTTATGTATGGTATGCATTTGGTGTATATCTAATACCTGTAAGTACTGATAGTGACCAGAATACACATTAATATATATATATATATATATATATATATATATATATATATATATATATATATATATATATATATATATATATATATATATATATATATATATATATATATATATATATATATATATATATATATATATAACAACAGCTTTCTTATGGCATGACTTTAGTGCACATCTCGTATCAATAAGTATTGACAAGGAGCAAAAGAAAATAATTAATACGAGACTTCGATATAAATCATTTTATTTACTTGTTTTAATTGCGACTAGTGAAAGATTGAGCTTATCATCTGCCTACTAATTTACCCATTCCCATATTCAATGTTTTAAAAGTAACTAATTACACCATGTACGTATATCATATACAGTTTTTCTAGAATTCGAAATTTGTCAACACTAAAGACTAGGAAGCACATTAGTTTACAACACATAAATGTTTCATATTCTGTATTTTAAGAACAATTCATAATGTCTCTTTGCAAATTATTGTAACTTTTCCGTTTCCTTGTTATATTATTTGAATTAATATGGATGACACTGCTTAGCACCTGTCAGTTTATAACCTCACCTCCTATTCATTATGTTGATATCTCTCTTTGCCATCTTGGTGTATCATGAAAATACAAGTCAATATTCCATGACATCGTGTATGATGCAGATCAGACATTTGTGGGATTACAACTAATTATATTTACTATCCTTGTTAAATATGAATCAAACTATGCGTGTAGCATTTGCAGTTAAAAGATAAAAAAATTGGAAAGGCTTTAGATGACATTAATACCCGAGCTAGTATTGCGACATGAAAAGTAATTACCCTCTTTAAGCTGCAGTGGCAAATAATTACCACAGATGAAGATCAGAATCCAAATAGCAATGGAAAATCATTAACCACTATTTTTTAAATTTAATGCAATAAAATTCTTCAAATATCTGACACTGAAGTAAAATTTGAGATGCAAATGAGAACTTCAAAGTTAAGTATCTGCCATAGTTGAGAACAATGTCAATATAAAACTTGACCTAGTTGCTTGATACTCTGCTTTCTGTGAAATTTCATTTTAATCAGGAAGTTCTTGAATATTTAACTCAGTTACGTCAAAGCAAATGTTGCAACGACATGGCATTAACAGGGCTAAGAATTATCGTTACAGAATATGGCTGACGTGCAAATTGCATTATCCGTCTCAAAGTTTGTGCTGGATGTGATATACATGGACGTCGCTCTCTTACCTCTCTGAACAATATAGCAGAAATGTAAATTACTTTAGCACTCTCAAAGTTGTGTCGGTATGACCGACATGTTCTATCTACAGCGTATAGCAGACGTGTAAATTATATCATCAGTCTCAAAGTTTGTTTGCATTAGACCAGAGGCGTACAACTTTGTTTGGCCCAGGGGTCGCATGAGCAGGAACAGTTCTTTATCAATAATTATGCATATTAATTTAAATACAAATATTGAAAAGGACTGCCAACATGGCCGCGGGCCGCACAGTGTGAAGGGCTGGGCATCATGAGGCCCGCGGGTCGCGCGTTGGACAAGCCTGTATTAGACTGACACGAGCATCACTATCTCCTCCTTTTACAGAATATGGAGGAGGTGTAAATTACAGTATCAGTCACAGACTTTATGCTGGATGGAACTTACATGTGTTGTCTCTGCAGAATATGGCATAGGTGTTACAATATTACATTCCAGTATCAAATTTCACTGGAAGCAAAATCAAAGATTGCATGTACATTACTATTCAGTTCAGATATTACAAATGTAACATTATTTAAAAAAAAAAATAAGTGATAGGTTAACCCTTTGAAAGCGTTAGCATCTATTGTAAACACTAAATAAACTTTTCTCAATAAAAATAATTACAATACAAATCAGTGTCCATACATTGTGAACATGACAGTGTGTCAGTGACATACAAGTATACCACTTTATGAATAATAAAATTAAAATGTTCCTCCTCAAATGGGTATGCTTCACGAAATATGCCATTGTCTTACGACTCTGTGGTCTTAAACTAAGTAACAGAAAGAGGCGAAGCAGGCAAGGTTTGTAAATTCAATAATTAATTTATTTCACTATATTACAAAGTGAAAATTCATCAGATATTACAGTATTGTGAATTAAATCCCATATAACCTTAAATGTTCTATCACAAGTCCAAAGATACAGTTTTCCGAACGAATTCCAAAAATCTTGAGTATAATGATGTACCAGTAGTCTTGATGTATCACAATTATCTAATCCAGAATGTCTTTGAATGAATTCAGAATAGTGTACAATAGAGTTTTAGTACACAATCAAACAGAACGGAAAGTGCTATCCCTGGATTCCACATGAGAATGCTTGATAATACTTGGCAGAATTAAATGTTTAAAATACGTAATACTATCATACAGATTACAGAATTTATAATTCGTTCTCTACGGAGATTCTATCCCAGGTCCACGGGTAAACGGCACCCACCGTCTTTCCTGCACGCACCAGTACATATTTCATCACTACTAAGTACACATCACCAAAAATGATGCTACTAGGTCAGTGTTATATGGACTCGTGCGTAACAGACACGGTAGAAGGTCGACCAAGCAATTAATTTTCATCTATCTATACAGAAATTCCAGATCCCTATGAAAGAAAACAAGATGCGTGCAGTTTTGCATAGAGAATACTTTTCTGACTTTGGTTCTCAAACTCTGTGTGAAATCTTATTGTAAGTTGTTTATGTCCGGGACTCAAGGTTACCTTTCAAGGTAATGGGGAAAAAAACTTTTTCCATTCACTCTCATTTTATATTGTCAAATTTGTATTCCATTTTGCAACTGAGGCTCACATGTGATCATTGCAGATGTGACCTTTGTGAATTCTTTTATAGCCCTTTTTATCAATTATTATAAGTGAAACAGATGGACACGTACATGGGTACTGTATATTAGCAACGATACTTTCATCAAAGGTACTTCTATATCATTTTATAGCATCTAATGTCCCTGACATTCTAGGAAATGTACATAGAATCCAAATCTAATACAAAATTTGTCAAATGCTGTTTTGGTTTTTGGAAGACAATTGATTAAACCTTGATTATAAATTGACGATAAATTCCTAGCATTATACAAAAACTCCATTGCCTTTACATAATATGGACATATATCTAGCAAAACGAACTTAAAAGTCTCAACTGAAGACCAATCTGATGCTGGACTTTTATCATTCGGCATGTATTCTAGGCAGCAGTTGTTTCAGTCAAAGGTATAAGGTCAATCAAAGATTCTTTCTGTGTACTATCTAGTTTAGGAATATCCCTATAATTAAGATTAACTGGATCCATCTAGTGATAAGAATATAGCCTCTGATGAAACAATTATGATTCTTTCAAAATTTCAGATTGATTACAAGTATATGTTCCATCAGATTTTAATTGATTAGGCATCATATTACCTATGTCGTTTCTCTTTTTTTTTCAAATTACAGAAATATTTTGATATCCGATCTACTTTTGACCTTGGTCTTATTCTCATGCCTTCCATATTTTCCTAGACATTTCCACCAATAGATTCATTTCGTTCTCTAAAATGGGAAAGTTATTAATTTCATTAATTTATTCCAATTAATTAATTTCATGAATAAGCTGTCTCAAGTTGATCATGTTGTCTTTTGTTAAAGGATGAGATTGTTTTCCTCCTATATTCTAGTAGTATCATGTTTAAATAATTATTATTTCTAGTGAAAACCACCACAGAAGCTGCAATTTTC
This sequence comes from Megalonaias nervosa, assembly GCA_016617855.1. Taxonomy (NCBI): domain Eukaryota; kingdom Metazoa; phylum Mollusca; class Bivalvia; order Unionida; family Unionidae; genus Megalonaias; species Megalonaias nervosa. Next base: position 36,610 of record JAECUM010016415.1, on the reverse strand, counting down.
TCAAAATTTGATCTTTAATTTAGAGAAATATGGACTTTTGCAATGACGAATTGTATCCTGCACAAGACGAATGTAATCCGGATATTTTAATAACGAGTTATTCAATTTCCAAAAAGTTGTTTTAATCACTTTTTCTAAGCCCAAAATCACTAATACCAGGGAATTGTCAGTTCTGTAGCTGGGTTCCAACACAGTTTCTTCCACCATTGTATTGTAACGGCCAAGCTAGGTCCTGAGAATACTACACTGGAGCACGGCACCAGGGATGAGTATGCTTCTAAACAGCTGACTAAGGGGGGAGAATGGAGTGAACTCGAACTCTTGATTTCTTTTCAACCATAAGATAATATGATGATCCATTTATTAAGAAACATTGAATAAAGTCAGTTCATAACCATGACAGTCTTGTTGTTTTGTGCACTAAGCCAAAATACTATCATTGTCTTGAGGTACAGTATATGATTTCACAGGGTACACATTAGCACTATACTATTAGTTCATTATATTATTACTTCTTTTGATGAATGAAAATTATATAAGAGTTACCATATTTGGATTTAATTGCAATGAAGTTTACTACGGAAGAGAAAATATGACTTGACTGTAATATATGAAATGTAAAATCTGCAAGGAAAACACTTGCTTGACTTCACACTTCAACTATAGCATATTACTTATTTGAAGTGAATTAATATAGATGGAAGTAAGTTGGCTGTCATGTCGGTGCGGAAAACACTCACAATGACTTAGACAACTAGTAAATTATAAAATAGAAATTTAAATAAATTGTGTTTATAGACTGCTAGATTATTCAAGTATTGTTGAATTGAATTTAGAATGTCAAGTCGGTGAGGAAAACACTCACAATGACTTAGACATTCTATTTCCCTAAGAACATTGTTGGACCTATAATTTAAGAAAAGGAATTATATCTTTGTAATGTAGAGAAACTTCTCTATATGTCTTTAGCTTCATAAAACTAATCAAATAAATAAAAATAAATAAATAAATAAAAGTATTGGTCTGTGAGGACAACACTCACTTGACCATATAACTGAGGTTCAAATAACAAATGATATAACAACATCTAGTTTGCTTATAAAAAAAATAAATTAGAAATGACTAGAATGCATATAATTTGGAAGAGAGAAAGGAATTAAAAAAAATAAATAAATTCCTTAAATAAATATTGCTTTGTGCTTAAATAAACTTTAACAAAAATTATTGTCCAAAATATTGCCTAAAGTTACATAACTCTATAATAAACTAAACAAAACAAAATAAAAAAAATAAAAAATGAAACTCACAATAACTGTGATGTACCTAGTATGATTGCTGCTAGCTGACTGAAACCCACAAGCAGCCCACAAAGCCTTATATACTCCTGACAAAACCCACAGCGCCCACAAAACCCACAACGCCTACAAAACCCACAGCACCCACAAAACCCACAACGCCCACAAAACCCACAGTTCTAAAACCCACAACGCCCACAAAACCCACAGTTCTAAAACCCACAATTTTTGTGGGTTTATTCAAACAAGCATGAACTAGTATTGCATATGTATATTTAGTCAATCTTCACAATGATCATTTATAGAAATTACCAATTTGATATTTTACACATTGTTACATTGCGATTGTATTACCCCAAGAAAAGAATAAAAAAAAATATATCAGTTTTGTAATTCGCGGAACATACCGTGTTAAGCTGTTGCTGATAGCAATGGTTCGGAAACCGTTATGCACTGTTACAATATTACCGAGGTAGACCGCATGACAGGGCAGTCAACATGTGTATGCACCAAAGAAATAAGGAAGAGAAAAGAAAAACCAAACTTAAATGGGATGATGTATACAAATGAAACATCAGGGGCTATAAACACATTGAATATGTACCGTACAGTCTTAAACGGTTGTCTAGAAATAGTCATTAATCAAATTATCAAGGATGCCAGCCGTCGGCATTGATACTCCTTATTTCCGCTAACTCAAAACATATAGACTATACCAGCTAACAGTTAATCGACGAAGTAGACAAAACAGAGGATCCTAGAAAATATTAATGTCAACTCATTTGAACAATTCACTGGTAATGCGCTAAAAAAAAAAAAAAATCGAGACTGAATTGGTGGCTTGTATGGGGTTTACCGTATACAAACATGCAAACCTCACTCCCTAAATGCAGGTTATTACAGTATAAAGATTTTCGGAGATAAGAAAACTGTATTGCCTGTTTTTTTTTTTAATTGGGTTGCTTTTTCTTCAGCTTTCTCTTTGAATCAACATATCCCTAACACCAGATGCCTACCAAATATTGTTCTATACATATATCTAGAACCACCATTCTAACCCTGGGATTATTCAAAGGTATTATAATTATACATATCAAATTCTAGACCCATTACTAAGTTAAAGCCACATCCAATGATGACATAATCACTGTTGAAGACTGTAATATTATTTTTAAATTCTGATTATCACAGTTAGGACCATATGTATTAAAGAAAGTAAATCTATCGTTTGTGTTGATATATCTATAATTATTTTATTACCAGTATTGTCTTTCTCGGTTATATGTATGGTAAATTCAAAATGTGTATTTCGCAGAAAAGGCATCCCGCATTAGTTAGATGAATAAGAATTGAAAACACATTCATTGCCCCAGGTAGATCGCATGTAATTCTCCCATTTTTGAATAAAGCATGCATCTTGAAGAAGATAAACTGAATATTTCTTTTGTTTGAAATAGTTTAGGACATTCCTTCTCTTAACTGGATCACCTAATCCCTGGCAATTTTAGTTAGTATCTTAACTACGTAACAACAGAGACAAATTTTGCAGTATACAATATAGAGATAGACCAGCGAATTGCAGAGAAGACACCGCTGACAGATGTGTAGATGGTTTGCGGATATTTGTTTTACATTTAAGTTATGTATTTTTCACACACACACACACACACACACACACACACAGATATATATTTTCATGGTGATTAAGGTGTACAAACTTACTATGGCAAAGAGGTAGCTAAAATTGGAAGGGGGGGGGGATGGGAAAGAAGAATATGGAAAAGAAAATTTGGTAAAAGGTAAAGAAAAATAACACAAAATTTAACAGTTTGATTGTAAAAGGGAGAATGATAGGAGGAAGAGCACATAATTTTATGTAGAAATATGTGGTTAAAAGAACAGAGCTAAAGGAGGGATAAAGAAAGGTACAATAATGAAATAGAAGGTACCAGACAATAATAAGGAAACAATTACTGTCAAAGGTCAAAATGTTTTTGGAAAACAAATTTTAGTGTGTTCAAGGAAAGCTCAAAGTCAACGTTACAGCTTCCAGTACCTATTGTGCTAAAACGTAAATACCTGCAATATTTCACTGGAGAATAGGTATCACAGTGACCCAGCCACTTCAGTCTAGGTAAATGTTTTGTATTATCTTACTCTGTTGATATTCTTTTCCCTATTATATTACGTATATCTAGGAGGGCTTGAAAACGAACCGGAAGAAATGGGGAGGCTTACAAAGTTATGCTTGCGTTAACTATCGTTTCTAGTTCATATGTAGTCATGTTCTGGAAATGCTCATGCTTTCCCTGCATTATGGCATTAAACTATTTACGAGACTCGAAGTAAAATATAGTTTGTATCCCCATCTGGACTCAAATTGCAATTGTTATTCCTATATGCTGAGCTATGCTAACATCTTCAACTGAGATCCGACTCCCCGGTTTATTAACAAGTATGCCAACGGCATTTACGGCACAATGCCACAGACTCATCCTTCTCTCTATCTTCTAAACCGTCAAAAATTATATTTTTCCCATATATTGCTCCTGTTCATCGATCTGACTCCATAGTGTTTCCATCTCAGTTTGCAGACCTTCAGTCACCGTTTTCTTTGTCACTGCAACTGATTATTCCGTTTTATCTATTTGTTTTCAGTCTGCCATTCTCAAACATCTCCTCTAAGTTTTTCAACTTCTTTGCTAACTTTATTAAACATCTTAAGGATGTATTTTGTGATGTGTGCTAGCAGCACGGAGGCTGAACAGACCATTACGTCTACGAATTAGAGAAGATCAATTAGAGAAATCAATTAGATAAAATTGCACGTGACAAATTCTCAATTTCACAAAATAGAGTTTCTACGAATAGACCCGATTCGGTTCACCTGGGGGCTGAGCAGACCATTAGGTGTTGGTCGTTCACCCTCGCCTGCAGCTTCAGGTAAAAAAGCACCGTTGATAGATGATATAATTAAATCGTTGTTGTAATAATAATAATGAGTGATTCTGTGCTAACTATGGAATCTCCTACAGCTAACTAGCTCGAAAACGACAATAGGCAATACAAAATATCTCCCCGTCCGTGATTCAGTCAAACAGCAACTACAACAACATTTGAAAGCGCGAGTGGAACTGGTAGAAGATGTGTCAGAATTATTTAAACCCGTCACAGAGACCACTAAGAGTCTTTTTCCGTGGCTGGAACAAACCGCTAAAGCAACTGGGAAAATAGCAGAAAAATTCTTGAAAAATAGCGGAAAGAATTAAAAAAACAAAACAGATTCTCAAAGTCTTTCTGAAATAGATAGCTACTGCTCAGCCACAATTACAAAAAGAGGTACAGCAGGTGATTGATAGTATCGCTGAAGCTCGTGTTGAACTTGGTGAAGTAAAGGCTCTTGCTACACCAGAACCAGAAACAGAAGAACAGTTGTTAAAATCTAAAACTGATTTAATGGATTAATGTACTTGAGATGGTATTGAAGCAAGCAGGGATGAAAATAATAACTTAAAATTGCTGCGTTTGGGTGGAATCAAAGGTAAAATATATGAAACCGGATCATATTGATACAGCAACTCGTTCTAACTGGCGTAAATATACTTATTGCATTGCCGCCTATGTTCCGCAAGTCAGAAGTGACGATGAAAACTTTAAGACTTTGAACATGGCAGTGGATACATAAATTGCATAAAATGACACCACCACCCCAACCGATAAAAAGAAACAAAGACGAGAAGAACATAAGCGTCCACTTGAAAAGGCACAAGAAGAAATGGGAAAAACAGGCGTAGGAACTAGATCTGAAACAAAAAAGGAAGCAGAAGCTGCTGCAGGTAAGAAAAGTGAAGATGGTCTTGCCACTCAAGGAAATGGCCTTAGCACTCTACATGATAAACTTTGTCCCAATAACGTCTTTGCCGATGTTGATAGATTAGAAATTCTGATTTGTGAAAGACGAGTCGGCAATAATTCCCCAGAAATTATCAATGAAGCAGCTGCTATTTGTCAGCTATTATTCACAGGTGGTATCATGGATATTAATGTTTATTGTACAGTTGTCGATGAAATTAACCATGAGTACTACAATGACTAATCTCGACAGATATCGGGTATGCAATTAGATCAGATACAAGAAAATAATATGATCATACACAATTCTCAACGTGGACGTGTGATGGTCAGGGTCATAAATTCACAATTGCCAACATACAAAGCTATTTCTGGAGATGGACTCTGATCCTGCATTTGAGATGGACGCACCAGACCTTAAGGATGAATCTGTGTGCGATTATCAATATTATTCTTATGATGCACATGTACCTGACGCACGTGGACGAGTCGAACTACAAGCTCAAGATAGAAGCAGATATTTCTCGCCCGCTGAGGCATTCATTGAGATCGAAGGTAATCTCCTGAAAACAGATGATACTGGATATGGAGTTGGAGATCGAGTTGTTTTTGCTAATAACGGTGTTATGGCGTTGTTTAAAAGTGCCACGTACATGATTGATGGAAAGAATATTGACTTATGTCTCGGAAGTTTTGACGTTGGCACGACCATACTAGGTCTGGCATGATATTCCGATGATTATTTGCGGTCCGCTGGTCCGTTAATGATGTTAGCGAAGGATACCACTGATCAACCTGAGAATGGCAACATAACAATGAATGCTGTTGGAGATGCAGGCGGATCGATGAATGAAAATTATAACGAAGGATTCGCAGCACGTTAATCGATGTTAAATGGTGAAGAAGACTTTTCATACGCAATTCCACTGTCACACATCTTCTGGTTCTGCAGGAATGTCAGAAAGGTTATCTTTGGCTCCAAACATACGGTGGTGCTTGTCAGAAAACCAGCTGACAAAGATGCAATCTCTAGCCCTGACACAGTTGAAGCTGGCCAATTAATACTGACACATCTTTCGTTGTGGATGCCAAAAATGACACCATTGCTGACTGAAGAACAACGGCTGCTCTCTTTCATGGACACTGGTAGCAAATCAACGTTGTCGTTCTTGACGATGACCACAGTCAGTGTCCAGAGTAATATTACTGGGCTATTTATATGGCAGATAGCATCTCAGCAAGGGGTTTCATGTATTCATGGCTTTTCAGGAAAACACCCAAGTAGATGCACAGACGCGAAACCTAACGGTGTTTGATACTCTCGGGGTTAGTGAAATTTCTTTGAGGATAAATAGACATCAAGAACCATCCGGAGAAGTGTTATTGAATTTTGAAAACAATCATGTTGCAGGTGTTTATCGTTGGTAGATGACATTCACTGGGCGTGATTAGAATGTTGATTCTGGTTTGCAGATATCTCAGTGGGATTTCACATTGTTATATGAGATCTATTACTTCTCGCTGGAACACTTGGATTTGTTCAGGCAATCAGTTGTCGACATACACTTCCGAGCTCATGTAGCAAGACCAGCTGGTGGTAACAGAGCAAGCGCATTTATATTATCAGACAAAACAATATTGCTCGCAGGCGTTGGTAGACGAATGAGAGTCATTGATGTACCAGTGGAAAATATGTAATCAGATCACAAGTGATCCCTGCAAAGCAATTGGATCATTCCTAATGCTGTATAAATGCCATATCAATACAGGCATGTTACTCCGACACCAGGTTAGATTAAAAAGCTACAATCATCAGCGGAAAAGTATCAAGGAATAAAAATATCGCTGAAATCAACGGCGTTGCAAAGGCCAAATAAATTATCACTGATCCAACGTCAACTCAAGCACTTCAGTGATGCCAAAAAAATCAGTTAATGATATAGCAAACACTGGTGGTATATTTACACTTCTGCAGCTCCGGCTGTTGCAAAGGCAGTCGCACTTGGTGCTATTGGAACCACTGAAAGGATGGCATTAAAGAAGCGGCAGGACACGGTCTGACCTGAAAAAGAAAGAAAGCGGGGGATGGGCCTAAGGTTACCAGGAACTCCACCTACCAGGAACGTTTCGCTGAAACTCCCCATGTCCACGTTTGATTTACTTGATTACTTCGATTAAATATCAAAATCTTTAGAGGGGTTTTCATGCGATTTTAATTAACAAAACAACCAAATAGCATCGAAACTGGTATCATTAATCCGATGGAAGTTCCCGTCCTTGTACTAATTGGGTTGCAGATGCTATTGATCCACGTAGTGTGTTTTTTTTTTTCTTTTTTGATTGATATGGAATGGCACCGCAAAAGGAATTTTTAAAATATATCGACGGATATGCTAGGAGAGTGCGAAGCACTCCACCACTCTGGTATTCAACGTTACCAACACAGACATTAACAGATCCACATATATGTCTAGAAGTGCTTGCTGTACTTGATGCTATAACAAGGTCGTGGACCACTGGCAGTCCACCACCGCATAAAGTCGTACATGAATATACCAGTCGTCGTTTTAAAGGGCACTTAGTTATAACGGTAGACATTTACGGAAGATCTCTCGCTGCAGTTAAGTTACTTGGCGACGTTGACTTGTCAAAATCTGTGACACAAGATGAGACATGAGATGAACTACCTGATCTTTTGCGTCTCATTGGGGTTGACCAGGATGAGGTTGTTGTTTTTCAGGAATAGCATGGGCGGCCAAAGACGAGAAGTATCAAGTGGGTCGATATTATCATGCGAGTTTCAGGTGCGACCAACGATAACATCGAGGTATTTACTGACCGCAGAAGTATCAAAGACTCGAGCGTATCAACTGGAGCGACCATAGGAGAGATCTTTAAACGTGTTGCTAAAACAGGCGATACAACTACTGCTGAACTCAACATGACCGGAAATATAATTACTAAATTGAGAGAACCAGAATCAGCCGATGACGCTACAACGAAGGAATACGTGCACAACAAAGACATCGCGATAAGGACTTCGTTAATAACAATCAGTGATTAATTAGCCACGTATAGATCTGAATATAATAATCGTGTAACCACGTTTGTGGATTTTCTCAAAAACATAAGTAGACTCGACACTGAGCGTGTGTAATTCATATAATCCCATTCATCAACACGATATACAGAATAAATTCAGGATCAGCAAAACGGTCACATCCATATAACTTCGTCAAACATACCGCTGAGGTCACCGGCGTGTATAGGCTCTCCGTTTTCAGCGCTGTAACATTTAGAATATTTACGACTTATCCATGGTGTCATTCCACCAATAGGTTTTCTGGAACCGTTTCATTCGTGTTAAGTCAAAATACCGAGGAAGTATTCGTATTGGATCCCGAAGACAAAAACTTAGCCCAAACGACGTATTGGTGGTGTTTGGAATTCGTCGCAAATGCGCATCAATTAATTACTTACAATGTCTCGCGCAATTTTGCACATATAAACATGCATGTCTGTGGCAGACATCGCTGAAAAATATCATCGACATGCACTTGGCAGAACAACAACAACAAAAAAAATAATACCGCAGACGCATCATGGTCATCGACCTTGCTGTATACGCGGCATCCATGGTAGTAGCTGAAACAATGACGTTAATCTGTACATTATCAGCGACGTACGTGATAGCACCAGTAATTGGAACCGGTGATGCCGTTATCTCCGGTGCTGCTGATATTCATAATATTATAGAAAATAAACTATCCACGTGTTCGACTGAGAAATTACATGAACATACAACACTGTTGTCAGTGGCGACACACGCACATACGCGATCATTATCGATGGTATCGACCGAGTTGAACGACGGTTTAATACAGATCATGCATTTATCGAAATGACAATATTTATCATAATCCATGTGAAACGCTGACATTGACAAGCGACCGATCGATAGAGATCGGTCACAGTCCGCACCACATTTAGAATCTGTATAAAATAATAATGACAAACCGTGAAACGATCCAGTCACTGTTAGAATAAATTGTCGCTAATACAACACCATCAACAACCACGATGATATCAGCGATATCAACGGAGCCGGAGTTTGACTTTAGCTTGCCTACTGCCATCTCAGCCATAGAAATCACACTGGCGCAATTGGGAGTATGTTACAGCTGGCCAAATATCAGAGCAAAGTCTTTTGATGGATTATCCGCAAATAATTCACTGGTATTTGCGTATAAAAATAAGGATGATGGAACAACAAGAAGTTATCAAATCGAACAAGTCAAGGATGAATTTCAACGCAGAATTAAATATATCACAGGAAAAGAATCAAAGATACCGACAACAGTACACGAGCAAACGATGAGTGCTGCTATTGAAATATCAACGCCAGATTATGGCGTCGATATATATCAATCATGGATCAGAACCGTGTTAGGTTGGCCGGAGATAGCACCACCTGCACCACCAGCGCCACCACAGCCTCATGAGTCTGATGTTTATACAAATGTCTCATTTCAAGTAAAACCCCTGAATATAAGGAACTTCCAGCGTGGGGACCACAAGGTTGTTCATAGTTTTATTATGGAGTAGGAGCATCAATAGCACTACCAGGCCAGTCAGATAAAGAAAACTATAAAACTGGTCATTCTGGCAAACGAATCATTGATGAAATAACACAAAAGCATAAAAATACACAAAACGATCTACGGCGAATATTTGAGCAGTATATACACGAATATCCAAACGATGATCTTGAACAAAAAATCATCATGATGATACAGCATCTAAACAGTATAAAATCCGATGCAGAATTATTTCAGAGATCTATCACAGAAACGGCATATGTGACCAGTATTGACCGGTATACTTATAAAGTCTAAGATGACGCATATACATATGATTTTCTTAATATTTTAGTATCCCCAGATATCAGCAACTGAATTTCAATAAACCTAGACTGGACATCGATGGGATGCAAAAATCCATCAGTGGCATCGTCGACAAATATTATCCCCGGATCGTCGAGGTGTGGGAAAAAAGATATATCAACATCAGCAACTCTCAGACACAACAATGCCTAAATCGCTAGCGATGGAGATAGTGGTCATCATATATCACCGGGTGTTGTCAGTATCACGTCGACGATATCCGTGAATCTAGTTTGTAATGCTGTTGATGGCAGTTATCAAGTAGATCTTGAGAAATTTAGACAGGCGCAACAGGGATATATTCTTTTCACATTTACCCCTGAGGTTTGCCCTGGTCATTTGATTGTATCAGTGCCTGTTAATCCTGTTTATTCACGATGTCATAATTCGTTGTTGTCACGGATACATTTCAGACCTACCGACCAGAACGGACATCTGCTTGATTTAGGTAGGGTTTCTTTAACGATAAATTTGTATGTGCCTCGAAGATAGCTTCACCGTAGCTAGAGCAAAAAAGTGTCCTACCAGAAAAAAGATACTTTATTTTTGTTTAGATAAACGATTTATATTTTTAGTGCTTGGACCGTGTATTGCTAGTGATGGAACGCTAGCGTTCTTTCATAAATTTCCTTAGCTGTCTTATACGCGCACCCGCAATCTTTTTCGTTTCATATTCTTGAGACAACTCTGATCTAAGTTTCTCTATTGCCGCTGCGAGTGGAACAAAATGCTGAAATTGTGCATCATCACGAATGCCAGCTAGGTACATTATTAGGCTTCTGTGTTAATCAGTACTAATTTTGTGCGTGGACACGCCTCAGCGGCAACCCTAGATTGCCAAACGACATTCTAGCAAGTCCAGAGGGTGATCTAAGCGAACCTGACCTCCCAGGAATTATGTATGCCTAGTTACGTAATTAGTATCGATCACACATCACCAAGTTGGATTTCAGATTATATTCACACACCATCACAGCCAAGCCCGATTGTCTCCCTACTATATAGAAAATAAAATTGTTTTTCGTCTGTGGAGGTTCAAACGTGTATTAATTTGACTATGTGAGTGGTAGACAGACGATCTACCAATTAGGCCATGGTTCATGTTTTCACATAGTATGTTAGGAAGCCATATCTAAAACCAGGCGAAAATACTAAACATCAAGCACAATAAAGAGAATAGTCAGTTAACATCACGCACCATGAAGAATATAGTCATCAAGACATCAGGCACCATGAAGAATATAGTCATCTAGACATCAGGCACCATTAAAAGAAAATAGCCATCTAAACATCACGTACCATAAACAACATAGTCATCTAAACAACACGTACCATAAACAACATAGTCATCTAAACAACACGTACCATAAACAACACAGTCATCTAACAACACGTACCATCATGAATATAGTCATGAAGATACTTTATTGTCCACACCCGCGTAGGAATTCTTTCCTATTACATCCAAAGCACTTCATTCGGTGTTGCATCATTTGCTTCAAATATTCATCACGCCCTTTTTTTGTCTTTAATTTCGAGTAAAATGTAAGGACTATTACATAACGCAAGTTATCGTCTTAAGCTAAGCAATGACATTTTTATCTTTTCAAACCAGAATAGAATTATACACGAGAGAAATGATTTCCGTTTTCTTGTCTTTTTTACCAATGCAGTCTGAACATGATGCACAAGGTACAAAAAAGGGGTTAACAGGTCTGTCAAAAAGGATGAGAGGGGGAATTCATTGCGATTATTGGATATCTAAATAATATACGAAGTACTTTCTGTCACTATTTAACAAAAGTCCATAAACTCAGATATCTGCATGCAGCGAATATTATTTATTACTGGTTTAAAACAGTTTGACTTAAGATAAATGCAGTCATTTATAAAAGGTTAAGGTTATCACATGCAACCATGATTAATGTTTTACGTATATAAAGCCTTACTTACTGATATATTTAGTCACACCTGACATACACCCTATACTAACGTCTCAATGCGCGTGTACAAGATCGACCTCGCACGTTACATCTTATCGCGTGGAATAGCTGGGATGCACTGTTAACAAAGACCAAGGTCTATTTGGAAATGTTCACTGACATTGATCAAAATTTATTTATCGAAGGTTGTATTCGCAGCCGGATTTCTATGGTAAGTCACCGTTTAACTTGCGCGAACCTGACCGTGGACGGATACGACCTTGACATTCCAAGAAGTTACAACATGTATATTGATATTGATATCCTGAATGGCTGGCGATAACGCAGACAATGCTTGTAGGTTGATTCACAAGGGTGATCCCGCGCTCGTGAATAAGCAAAACTACATGCGCTAGTACGACAGCAACAGTTATATCAGGTAGGTCTTTGAAGACGACCTGTAATAAACGGACGAGCTTCACAGCGTACACAACGATTACCAACTGGCTCAGGAAGTGCTTTCGGTTCTCCAAGGATGGTTGTCACTTTACCATTGGATAAGAAGCAAATTTTTCCACGGTGTTTAAGTTTACGGAATTACCAAGATGGTTTCAAACCTGCGCCTGGAGTTTAATTATGCAACTCGCGTTAGAAAGCTGTAGTAGTATCTGCGGTTGGGAATGCATGTTTCGCAATCCATCTGATGTTGCGATTCCATCAACTCGCTTACATAGCCCCTTATATCAGGATGAATACACATGTGTGAAAGGCTGCCACGAGCGAATTTGGAATTCGAGCCGATGAACACTGTCGTGTTTTTGAAACCATTTGAAATTCTGCAAGAACTAATAATAATCAACCTTGTCCTGGACAATGAAACAGGAAAACGTTTAAGGGTGATTGCTGACCCTGCATTGGAGTCAAATACGATAATCCACGGCGGACCCATCCCAGTACACAGCAAGAAATCCAAGTTCAAGGTAACGAAATCTATTCATGTTGAATCGTCTGCGTTGGAGCTGTCAAAGTTGCTCATGTATAAGTTCTATTATGACTCTACCAAGCCGCGGTAGGGCGACAACCTTACGATGGAGTACACTGATACGTGGACAAGGGCGATACATTGCTTGTAAACAAATTCGACACCAGCGAGTACCCGATGGACTAGCAGGATTAACAAGAACGCTGTGAAGAAATTCAAAGACGAGTGGTTGGGAAAGCCCATCGAGGAATACGTAGGCCTGGTACCTAAAATGTAAGCGTTTGTAGTAGACTCTATCAAAACTATTAGACGGCTGAAAAATTTCCTCGGATTGTCGTCGCTAAAGATCTCAGGCACAACATACATGTGGAGTGACGGGGTGTGCTCACATTAAACGGTCCACAGGAAAATTTCCTTGGTGCAGTTTGGCTATTCTGCCACAATGCTTGTTTGCTAGCCACGATCCGGCAACGTTCCAGGTAACATTTTCCGCGCTCGCTAACTTTTCAACAGCTACTTCATCCCTCCGATTATCAAGGGAAATATAGTAAAAGGTTGCCAGTTTTCGTACATGTTTGTTATAATAAGGTTGCACCTTCAAGTGCAATCCTCGCCTTCATGCCTCCTTTTGACAATATAGCTGCCGCTTCTTTCTCCGATGGCCTGTCTCGCAACCGCATGGGTGAGATCCACCTCGGTGCGTTCCTTGTTGTTTGATATGCAATATCATGTCGGTAACATACAGCAGTGACTCGGTTTACAGGTTCTTCTGCAAGTTTCGGTCGGTTACGATTCAGTCGTACCACTAACAGTGTTCCAGCAATGCAAAAATAATTATATCCAAGAATACGAGTTTTACTAAAATAATTACTCTATGGTACCACGGAGAGTCTAGTCAATGCAGCAATGGTATCAGCACGGACGTTTTTTCTTTTTATTTACCTGCGTATCCACAGATATTTCCGATAGAACTGGAGGTTCACTTTAACGTATTTTCTTAAAACTCTATATCACTGTTTCTATCAAGGGTTAGCCAGCATAACTGGAACAAATTTAAAAACGCAAAGAGGAAATTAACGAGAATATCCTAGAGGCATTAGCGAATCTTTAACAAGAACAGCCACATAGCTTTGAAACCAATTAAAAATGTTAATGAACAGGTTCTGCAGATCCCCTGCTGTTTGAAGCTATCTTAACAGCATCCGAGAGCTTAAAAGACTTATGCTGGAGAAAGAACTACCAGGGGATACACACCAGGGTTACATCAAATACGAATAGCACAAATGTGCATTTCCGGAGCGGACTGATGTTACAAGACTCTGTAGTAATAATCATATGAGGATCGATTTTTATAAAGTCAGTATCACCTATAAATCCAAAGGTGCAAAAGGGATCAGGCCAAACTGATATATCTTCTTAGAAAATAATTTACGGGGCTAAGTTTCAAAGAAAATATCTGCCTCTCAACCGGAAGATGCTGGGCCTTTCAAGGCCCAGGGGCGCCATCAAGTGGGAAAGGTCTTCGTCGGTGAAGCGGACTTCTTCGGGAAACCTTCGGTGATCGTGGACGTAAGCGTGCCTCCCTCGCAGCGTTCAAGCGTACACGGTCAAACCCGCAGGGTTCAAATGCATGACTATAGACCAGCAACAGGTCAACTCACATGTGGATCGATTTAAAATGGTGGTCGGATCGGTGAGGCCCCAATCTGATTAAAATCAAACCTCCGCTGTTATACATGAAGATCTGACAAAGACGGCTTAGGGGTCAAGTTCTGGTTACCTATTATTTTACCATAATCGATAATGTTATCAACCAATCAGATGAAGTCTTATATGTTCGAGTTTGGAGACAGAGCACTGTGGATAAATAGCATGAATTTGTACCGAACAATTTAGTTCACTTACAGATCTTTTAAAGCTTCATTTTCATTGGTTAATTCAAAAGTCACCAGAACATAGTCTCAGCATTAACAACGCAAGCCACTGAGGATTATATTTTGTTCGGATTCTCCCCAAATTAACGCCCGAGTGATCTGCTATCGATTACTCCGAAGACGTCTGTGTATCTTCCATACAGTCTGAGTCAATGACGAGTATGCATGATCCGCTTGTCCGTCTATGATGTTTTACAAGGACGCAAGAGAGCGTGTAGATCAAGAAGTTTATAACATGACAAGCCATGAGACGCTCAGATCCCCAACTCTCTCAATACTATAGACAATTTAACGTTTCATAGTCCTAGTTACAACCTTCGAATTGCGAAGCCTTGAAGACAACGTCATGGCATCTCGTTGTCGTTTTCGTGTGCGATTCCTCACAGTCATATATTATGGTTTGCAGAGATGTCCGCAAAGCTATTTTAGGAGCCAAACACATGAGTCATATTATACTGAAAACCCAACGTCAGCAGTACAATTCGGCATTACGACGGCATCGTTGATTGCAGTATTAGGTTGTCAAAACTGACATGTGGATGAATGTGACATCACCTTCGGTAGCTTCAGAACTGTGTTTGTTGTCGTTTATAGGCTCCGAAGGTACGTTAGCGTTATAGTTTCTCAACCTTACCGCAGACTAAACAAAGCAACGTGCAGCAGTTTTTATGGCAGAAAAGTACCCAATGAGGTGGCAGCGCACCGAAACCAGTGTTTATAGTTTTTCAAAATATGGCTCAGGTGAATGGCGGACAAGAGACGAGTGTGAATGTATTGGGCCGATTAGGGGTGTCTGAAGTTAAACTGTCACCAAGAACCAGTTTAACAACTTTTGCTTGATATCGCAAATAATCATCTTGTACGTGCATATCACATGTTGTGGTCGTACATGGGCCGGGTCAAAACGTTGACACAGTCTGCAGAGGTTCCCAAAAGACTTTTACTACGTGCGACCCGATTTATTACTTTTCTTGGAACTCCTAGAACTGTACAGGCACTCCGTGGTCTACATGCATTTTCATCCACGTGTAACTTCTGTCCTCATTGACGTTTACATATACATTGCGATAATTCTGTCAGACAAGACTATGTTGCATGATGGCTTAGGTGCCCGATGCGCCAATGGAAAACTTGTAAGGTTGTCCCAGACTCATAGTTGTTGTAATTGAACGGAATGGTTAAAATAATGACATACCACAAAGTTAAGATTGGTCTTAGTAAAAACCATCTTGCAAAATTAAAAGTGCAAGAACATACGATTGTGGGCTCAAGTTGAATCTTTCTCTGACAACATAAACAGGACATTATTCATTCATGATAGTTCAAACATAAGTTAAAGGAAAACAAATATACACCTACGTAACATTAAACCTGTGGATGTCAGGGGTTGGGCAAATCTACAAGAGCGGTAGAATATTTCTATTTCTCGCAGAAATTCCAACACTGTTGGCAGCTGAGGTTCCCACTGTTACAAAAGTACCTACGTTTGGGGGCCGTCAGAATCACGTCCTGCAAGGCACAGAAATAGGCGGTAGGATGCCGCACAGATTCTGGCAGACAAATACAATAAGGAAAAAGATCTTCGATACCTGGGATGCTTCGCAAACTTACCCTCAGGGAAAGATCTTCAACTACTCGAGAAAACTTGCAATAAGTCTTCAGTTATGGCCACACCGCTGATGACCGCGAAAGTGCGTCTATTGACCAATTTTGATGTATTTACAAGGATAAATGTAGCCAAATATTTCCGAGAGATCCTTATGCGGGATGATGTTGCATCAATTATTACCTGCTCTTGAGAGACCGGCATCGTCAAACTGCATTCAAGAACAGGACCTGTAACTCACTGGGTTGCATGTGTGGCAATGCCTCGAGAGCGTTTATATTTTGACTTGTATGGGCCTTCACCACCACGTGAAACTGTTCATTATTTACATAGTGGATTTGCTCGGGAAGCTAGTGTCCTTCGACGACAACGGCCGCTGTTTCTTTCAATGCTGCCGTTGCAAACTGGAGTAGACCGCCCAATACGTGAATATCACGTCGTTGAAGCACTGCGTGCACTTGATGGAAGCCCGACGTCAGATGGAAGCCCGACGTCAAAGACAATATCTCTTACAAGCTACACTTAAAAGCATATATGAAAATGCCTGGTATCATCTACGGAGGCTCAGCGGCTTCACGTAGCCTTAATGTTGATCTGAGCAGGTTTGCAAGCAAACCTGACTTGAGCTGAGAAACCGTGCTGTTATTGGTGTTGAGCAAAAGACCTTTTGACGTTTAAAGATCGAACTGGTAAAACTGTAAACGACCAGCGTCAATATCAACGATGTTGTTTTTAAGCCGCGAGGCGCTATCGCCAGAAATGTGACCGAAGTCACAGAGAACGAGGGAAGACGCCGGAGTGTCAGCTACTTTTATTAAAAACTACGCTTACACAAATGCTAAATTGAAAGTTAACGAGGACGGCGATGAAGTGAACAGAGACCTTATTAACAACGGAAAACAAATCCAACGTATGCAAAAGCCAATTGATCATGCCGCTGCTGCTGCAACGAAACAATGAGTAAATGTGAAAATCAGCGAGCAATCAACTGTTATCAACATTGTGGCTGGCAGCGCTAAATGTTTACACAAATATATAAACTTTCCTGATGGATTAAACTCTGAAATATTTACTCTAGCACATCCCAATGGTGACTTGAGCCTTGTTGCAGATATATTCGGATATTATTTCCTTATCATATATGCGCCTGTTACCACTTGAGGGTCCCTTAGTTTTAAATTAGTAGAATAAAGACAATCATTGGAAGATCTTAATACTGAAGCTAAAGGATCAGAAATTCTTTATTTGGTTTAGGTTCAGATGACAAATCACTTACAACAATTTTGATTAAAAGCTCTTTCTATGTTAACATATTTGAAGGAATAGAAATACATTGGATAAATGACATGGAAGCTATATTATCTTCGACGTCTGCGTTTAAGATTAGATTCATTACTAGCTACACATGATGGGTTCTTGACAATGATGATGTTGCGCAACAAAAAAATAAATAATAGTCGCGGAACAACAGATGCGAGAAGAAATCAAGAAAACTGTTTTACTCTCGAAATACAAACGAAAGTGTGTTCTCATGGATATTGTTCGTAGAATCGTAGGGCAACAACAGCCATATTTGGTGTAGCTGGAACTACGAGAACGGCGACTATCATAGTCACATCAGCTGGATGCGCTGTTGGAGCTATATTGATTGTAACCGGTGTCGTGCAAGGAACAAGCAAAATAATTCGAAACAACTGCATTAATGAGACGCGTCTTTTCGGAAATTCTTGTGGCAGGGCAAAGCAGTCTCAGTATATACTCGCTGCCCATCGATGATAAAACCATTACCACAGCTGAGTTCGAAGCGGTATTTGTGGAAACGGAAAACGTCCCACCACTCAGCGCCCCAAAATAAGCAACTGATTCACAAGCAGCAAAATCGAATAATAGTTGCTAATGTATATCAATCTGCCAACGGCTTTGCGGTCCACACGCAGGTTACAAACACATATGCTCACATTTGTACAATATCCACATTGAGGAAATATTATAGCGAACTAGAAGTTGTTACTGGCCTATAAACCGCAATTGGTCAAACGGTTGCAAACGCCCCTTATCCTTAGTTTCTATGTAAATGTAAGAAAGTAAATGAGCAATTATTTTTTTAGAATTTTTTGAAGCAAGATCAAAATAAATTTGAGCACAGACTATATATGTTTTAAGACCTAAACTATTATATCTACAATGTATATTCTTTTGTCCTAATCCCGGAGCTTACCATGACATCCACTGGTTTTGTTTTCATGTCGTTTTTAAAAAGAAAATAAAACCAAAAAAGACTACGTTGCAAACCAACACATTCATATGCCTTCAATTTAAAATGATGTTTTAGAATTAACCGCCGATATCCCAAAGAAACAGTGACGCAAATGCTTCTAAAATGTGTAACGCCAGCCTTGGATTTCATCGCTAGCTACCATAATTGGAGAACAGGAATTATTGGTCCAACCTAATTGTGAACTGCGTAGCCCATATCAGCTCGCTTACTGTGCGTCCACAGATGAGAGTACTTATTACTATGCATTATGCGACCACGTATTTGGATAGATCCATGATGTTTGTAATTGGGTTTCACTTATAAATTACACTCAGAAATACGATTTGTTTGTCGCTTGGCAGGACGATTACTTAGTTACTCCCACCATCCATACAATCGTTTAGACCAGTATCTTTCCTTGCCATTTAAAATGATGCACGGGAGGCTTTTTTTCTTGTCATTCAGCATGCTGGTGCCACATTAACCGACTATCGGAAAAGTTCCTAAAATGACCGTCATGCTCTTGCTTAACCAATGTAACTACTTTAATTTACCATCAAACATTTTATGATGACAGCAGACATACGTCTCCTTGCATCTAGTGCGTGTAATAGAAGAACCATCCTACTGTTCTGAGAAAATACCTCGGATGTGTCACATATAGTCATTTTCAATTATGTTCAGGGAAACGAATCTATAACATGACGGGATAAAGTAACAAAATAAAGAATCACTGTATAGATAAAATTAAAGAATCAATTATAAATAGGGATTAGAAACCTGCTTTCAGTTAATATTATAATTTTAGATTAAATGTTTCATTGATCCCTTATTTACTCCATCTGAGTCCAGGAAAGAGATCGCACGATACGTGCTACTTGTTTTTGGCTGTTGTTTGTCTCTCCCAACAATATCTGAATTTATTCCACTTTTATATCATAGCTTTTGTTTCTACTCTAACAGAAAAAGGAGAGGTCGCTCCGACTGCATGCTCCTGCCTACAACATTATGCAAGTTCAACACGGGCTTACCAAAAATCCATTAAAGTTGCTTGTTTGTTGCAGAGTTACTCGGCATTTACAGAAAAAATCTCAGGACACAAATGCAAAATGTTTATATTTTTGTTTATATGTTGCACCAACCACATAAAATGTATATAGGTAACAACTGCTTTCTTTCTGCAAATAGTCGGTGACACTATCTCATAGATAATATGTAAGGGACACGCATTGCCACAATTCACACCAAATACATTTTACCACCTCTAATGTAAATTATAAATATGTTTACATATTAGCGCTTATTTACAAATAGTGCTGATGGACTTTATGGCATAGATGGTGAATTATTCAGGCAGATGAAAAATATATGAAAGAACTGAGCAACACCGAAAAGTAACAATCACTTGTACATACCTTGACCATCTGATATTGCTTACCTGGCGTGTATTACTGCGGATTCTTGTTTAGCCAAATCCAAGCTTATTTATTATGCTCAACTTAAACTGATCAGAAATACAGCTTTTAGACTGGTAAGTAGCCTGACAGTCAAACGACAGGTCACGTCATTAGGATTATTTTACACTTTTGGTTTATAGTTGTGCATAGCAGAAGTGATGAGTGTTTATGTAATCCATCATAGACTTGTCACTAGAAATGGTTGTTTGTGTTGCATAAAATATATCGGTACATCTTCTTTCGTAACCAGATACAAATAATGAACATCCATAACAGACTTGTTGTATAACGATGTTAAGCACCTACCTTAATACTACAACTCTGGATATCATTTAAGTCCAGTTACACTATTTGAATTTTTTATGTTTTCTTCGTTTGATCATAACCATTTAATGTAAAGGTGTTGTAAAAACTGTTTATAGTTTATTGTCGATAATAAATTCAAAATTGATGTAATAGATGTTAGTTAAGTTCTGATGAAAAATGTTTTATTACACTACAAACAAAGCTACAATAATACTCGTCTTATCTTTATTAAAAATAATGTTTGACGTAAACGTCATAAATACAAATTGGTGAAATTTTCTCTCACGTTCTTTGGCATGATGTCAGGAAATTGAATACTAAAATAGTAAAACTCAGAATAAAGCACATCAATATATCTAGAGTGGTTCCTTCAGATTTACAAGTAGTAGATTCCTTCAAGAATGCGCCATCATTTGTACAGTCAAACTGCGGTACTTTTTGTAGGGAAAGCTGGCTTCCATATTCTTTAAGCAAGTCTAGTACCACGCCATTCGTCCACCCAAATCCTTCCTGTTACGAAAGAATGATACTCAATTTATACATAAGCATAAACAAATCTGCCCCTTGATATACACACTGCTAAATATAGTTTCTTAGATTACTGTTTTAAGGATTATATCTATTGTCGTCCAGCGATAAACGTACATGGAAAACGACGTAATGTAAAAATGACAACAGATACAAAAAAATCTATTCATTTCCAATATAATTTTATGTTTGTTGAAGCTGACATTGAGCTTCAGCGAATGCAAAATACCAATACGGATGTTTATAATTTGTTGAGCATGAATTAATATTCTATTTAATTTTGACAATCTCTGGCACAAAAGTATTGTAAGAAGAAATTAGATTGTACGGGAAAGAAATTCTATCATAATCGGATATAATAGCAGGATTGAAGATTAAACATGTTGATGAGCGATTTAAAACACCTTTAGTAGCATAGTAGGTTACCGTAGGGTCGGATGGGCCAACCTGGGATCAATGGAAATTAACTTTGAGGCCGCCATGTTCAAATGTGCCATCCTGGGATAAATGTGAATTCATTGTTAGAGAATCCAAATGATTAGCATTCTTGTCCACCCAGGGATCAAGGGGAAACGTAATGTGATAAATGTCTCCTGGATGAGCACATTGGGTCTGTAAGGGGTCAAGAGCAAATGTAATTTTGAAAACATGTATAGGTGCATCATTTCTACACCTACTGACTGCCATCTCAAGTTCCTGACCAAAACCAATACCTACTGACCAACAACCACACCTATTCCCCATTACCTACACATACTAGCCAACACATCGTTTTATGACCATCTCCAACACTGACTAGCATCAGTAAATACTGACCATTACCCACCCATAATGATCAACGACGAAATGTCTTAAATAATATGGAATTTAGCAGAATTCTCCAATATGTACAATAAGAAAAAAAACAAAAACAAATTAAATTAAACTGTAAAAGAAAATTTTAAAGTTATTCATGTATAAAATTATTTTCTTTTGCATAAAAAATTAAAAATGAAAATATATAACAAATTTAGAGAAGATAAAGAATCCAGGCAAATTTAAAAACTGCATATATTTGTTAATAAATTGTACAAACACCAACACTGAAAAATTATAAATTGTTAAAGATATGCACGAAACAATAAGAAATTCAAAACATTTTCCATTTGAGTATTTTCCAACAAATTAAAGTTAAAAAAATAGTAAAAATTGAAAAAATTTTCACCAATACAAATATTGTTTTCCCGATTATTTTTCAGTCTGTACTAAATTAGTTATATTTTGTTTTATCAAAAATAATCAAACATTTAAAATGTGTTCGAAATTTGGTTTACAATTTTTACATTTTTGCGGGATGTTTTTCTTAGTCACTACTATATTTCCGTAATAGTTTTGAAAATTTTAATTACCTTTAGTCAGCCACATGATTTTTTCCAGCTAGTTCAGTTTCTTATTAAGTTCTGAATTTTAATGCTAAACAACAACTTTTACATTTTTTCCATATTCTTTTACTCTTTCCGCTAGTTTGAGACAGTTTCAGAATTTTACTACCACGTTTAGTCTGAGCCATAAGTTAGCATTTTTTTCCGGATTTTGATTTCAGTATCTGCTACATTCCGTCTTAGTTTAGGAATTTTTGTATTGCTTTCTTCAAAGTCATAATGTTTACATTTTACTCGGCGGTTTTTAAAGTCTCCGGTAATTCCGTATTAGTTTCGCAATTTTAATATTAGTTTTGACAGCTATTTTAATCTTATGTTCCAGGTCACTGCTAATATTCGTGGCAATTTCATAACTTTGGCAGTTTTAGTCATGCCCATTTTAGTGTTATTATGAGTTAGTTCTCTTGATAATATCTAACTATAACATCAGTACAATATCTACAAGTTTGCCTACACCTCAAATAAAATCCGACGTACAGGTAAAGCTTTGTATATAAAATTTGGGTATATGCATATAGAAACTATTCAGCATTCAATCCAAGGGACTTACCTTCCTCTGTTAGGTCTGTAACAGAGTGAGTGTTATATGGTTATTGTGAGAGATTGCCTGTCTAAAATTAGGTTTTAATACTCACTACCTTACCCCCTAATTTTGCATCCTACTAAAATCTGTTTGTAATTATGGGTACTGGTATAAAAAGCTTATTGTTAGAAAGCGTTGGTGTTGTCTCGTAGATGTGGATGCTTGTCGCTAAGATTGTGTGTTGGTCAGTAGGTGTGCATAATGGTCGGTAGATGTATGTGCTGGTCAATAAATGTGGGTGTTGGTCGGCAATACTGTATTAATTAATAGAAGTGGGTGTTCGTTAGCTGATGTGGATGCTGGTCAGTAAGACTGAGTTGGTCAGTAGGTATGGGTGTTAGTCAGTAAGACGGTGTATTGTTAGTAAATTTAGGTATTAGTCACTAGATGTGGGTGTTGATCAGTAGGTATCGTTGTTCATAAGTATTGTGCCTGTTGGTAAGTAGGTTTGCATCTGATCAGTAGGCGTAAGTGTATGTTCCACCTATGGATATTTTAAGGCCCTAATGCCGCCGTTAAGTGCAAAAATTAGTACATGTCAAATCATCTGAATAGTACTGAATCTTGAAAGATATTGGTCCCAAACATCGTTGGGTTTCATTGAAACCAGAAAATAACGATTTCATTCGAAAGTTGGCACATAAGAGCCGATGCGTCACCATTGTAAAGACAAGAAGCTAACATCACGCCATATCGGATTGTATTCATCCCAAGTTAACCCTACAATTTACATTCCAGTGCCCCCGCTGATCACCAATATTCATGTCAATCGTATTTTTATCTAATGCACGCTTTTTCTTGTCAGATCCGCGTTAAAATGCGGATGCTGTTGTTATTGGGTTAATCACTAACGGAATTTGTCGAATGTAACACATCACTACTTTTGGCGCACTCCAGAAAAAGATCGGAATTACGAGTGACTTCGTTAACTTAATTAAGGGGTGGCACCTCTTAATTCTAAACTGAATATTTCAACATCGTTTAAACCTAAACTCTTAATTATTTCAGAGAACGTTTAATGTCAGTTAGCTTTTATAGCAAATAATTTGCGTCCTTCCAAACTTTAGTTAGATTGGAAGAATGGTGAAATTTATGATAAACGGCGGCATTGCGGATTTAACGTCAAATTTCTTCTCGATCCCATACAGACCTATTATATTAATCCTATAGACATTCATGATATTACATTTCAATATAACCCCAGATGGCCATAACGTTAATCCTATGGACAATTTGACATTAAAGTCCATTGACCCCAGAATGGCCCATATCAAGAATGCGACCGTAATGTTAATTCCCATTGTCCCCATGTTGGCCCATCTGACCGTACGGTAAATCCTAAACCAAGCATGTGCAGTTTCCCCTAGGGCGCGAGCCTAATAACGTTTTGTTTATTTGTTTTTATTTGTTATTTTGTGTGTGTTTATTTTAATGTACCTGCAAGTGGTATGTGTAACGGTGGTTCTGAATACAAAATATTGTATTTTAGTGTCCCGAACATCTTTTCCATTATGTGGAATGGCGGTCTTGAGTACAGCCTGCCTTCCTCCCAGCACTACCGCTGTGTTCATCATCATTATTCTTTTACGTATAAAGAGGGTTCCGAACACACAATGTGGTATTTTTGTTTCCCGAATTGTTTTATCATTATGGGTAATGACGGTTTTGAGAACAAGCCGTGTGCTCGTTTCCGCCTCCTCCCCTGGAGCTACCGGTGCGATTATTTTTTGTATAAAGATGGTTCTAAGCACAAAAGAGTACTATTTTAGTGTCCCGAACGTCTTTTTCATTCTGTGAAAGGTGTTCTCGATCACACCTTCGTGTGTTTCCTCCCGCTGTTTTAGATTTTCCGACTCCCGCTATGCGAGCACCCACCCCGTGTTACATTAATCGGAGATCATTAAACACAGTATCCTTATAATCTCTTCGACTGTCTTTATGGATAAAGTTGTATTACCATCGTCCAGAACATATCGTTTGTCATCTTCGCAGGATAAGCTTACATGGTTGAGCGAGTATGTGAACAGGTTATGACAATTCGATGCGATCGTGCTCATGTGAGAAAACATTTTAACTCCTTTGAACTCTTCCAAATAATGATGGTTCGTAAGAGATTACTTGACATTTTATTTATTCCCTTTGCTCGTTTTTTCACCTCCCCACCTGCTGATTTGACCGAATACATTTTACTTCTGATTCCGACAAAATTCCGCTAAGGCACTGAGTTGTTGTCGTCTTTAAACATTTCCATGTGTTACGTATCGGCTCGTTTAAAGTAACATAAAGAAACGAGCGAAGACAACAAGTTTTGTAAGTTTTAACAAAAATAATTTATTTCCCTAGAAAACACGGTCAAAATGTGAAAATATGAAATAGGACTTACGATTTGCGAAGAAAATCCAAAAATTTGTCCTAGAATTCTGAAAAACATAAGTTCTATCAATAAACAGTTCTAATTGAAGTGGTCTAAATCTCAGTTCCGTTCCAAGTTGGCGGATGATGATGTCAGATGAAAGTGTTACACAAATGTCCAGAATTTTCACTTTGAATCACAATTTGTACTGTTCTGTTCCAATTTAGAATTAATTTCACTAATTGTCTTTGTCCAAGCCCAGTTATGTATAGTTATCCAGGGAAAATAATTATTATTTAAAAGGTAGACGAAGTACAGCTATCATCCATGACAAAACACATGTCATTCTACAGTCGTTCTACAGACGTACAAACGAACAACTATTTCCAGCACAAAAGAATACCTTCTTCTCAAGGTATTAGAAACTTTACAAGGTGTTAAAATGTGACTCCCTGACTATTTCGCAGGTACCTGAGTATTTAAGGCGAACTGAAACGTCATTTCATGTACACGCACGAAGAACACATGGCGATTTCGAAATCTCGCCATCGTTGTACAGAATGTCAACAAGTATAATTAGAAATGACCGTGGTCACAACCAATCATTTACGTAGCTTTTGCCGACTGTTTACTTGAATCGACAAACGACGACATGCAAAACTCGTGCTCACGCGAGTAATTTTTACGTTCTAAATAAACACAATGTCTCTATCAAAATGTCAGACCCTGCGAACATAATCATCACAATAAAAATTATAATAATGAAATAAAAATGAAATAGAAAGAATTCAAATTTTAACACACATGTAATTAAACTACATGGTTGTAACACATGACCTTCATGTTCAAATCATGTTGAAATGGATGAGTTTTAGGATAATCCAAAAAATCAAATGATTCTCAGCGAACATGTCCTTGTACATATCCCCTGTTTTGACTTCGTAACACAGACTGTCCGTGTCAGTAAACAGCAATTTGACGTTTTTGCCGTAGCGTGATCGGTCCGTTTTGAAAATCGTACATGAGCAGTTTCGGTATTTCCAATACGGTAAAACTGCAGTAAATAGGTTTGTTCATCACCAACTCCGTTTTCTTTCGGTGGATTGTTACGAAATTTTCGTCAAAGATTTTCATGCTGACAAAGAAGGGATCGGCCACTTGTTTATTTCGCTATGTGACATCGTTGACCAACTCGACGTTTACCCATTTTCGAATGCTTCTTTTATGGTCTTGCCAAAGAGCAAGTTGCTCATGAGTTTAAACAAATCTTTATCCAAATCCCTCGTGGTCATTGCCCTTTTTGACGTGTTAAAAGGAATGTAAGTCTCCACCATTTCCGCTGATCAAATTTGAGAACGCGATTAATTCTACTCCTAAACACATTATTGCCGAAGATTGTTTTAATGAACCACGTATCGATTTTTTCTTATCAGATTGGGCACCGATTTGGGTACTTTTCCGTCAATCTCCAGTGCGGTTCTCAGGTGAAACGTATGAGGGCTCATCATGCTCTCGCTGCCCACCAAACTTTCCGGTGCTAGAGGGTAATCGTTCTAACACTCGTGGAGATCTCTAGGATATTGCAAATCCACTGCGAGAAAATACCATGTTTCGTCCTCGCCGTAGAGCATCTCTTCGGTAAGTTTTTCCGGGTTCATCCACGAAACATTTGACATGGCTCAGATTAGATGTTTTGGGGACCTAGATAAAATATATATTTGGATTCACGTTCGGGATCGTAAACGGGCAAATATTTGTTGTTGACTACCGAGTGCCTGTGCGTGATAGTGCTGATCCCTGCGTAAATTCCTTTCTCAACAGAATTAAACATGTCGACGTCTGTAAACAAATCTAACTTTACACCGCTGATTTTTAGATCAGCATCCCACTAGAGTCCTGGCGAGGAATAATACCAGCAAGGATCTAATCCGTAGTAGATCACCCACACGTCCAAGAAATTTTTGAACACGTCCGTGAGCAGAAAATCATGTCTGTGGTCAGGTACAAATCTTGCTAATCTCATATGGCATTCATTTTAAAGATGTTCCACACGTTTAACGCATGAGGGTAATCTTTCTTGGCAATTACCGACCCCATGTGCTGTAAAACGCTTCTTTGGGTGTAATGACGTCTCCTCGAATGTGCTCCAGTCGTTTATAAAATCGTAAGGGCAAAGCCCTTGCTAGTAATGTACCCGATGTGATCCCCGAATTTTTCTCTGGTATGTCGTTCAGACATACCCTGTTTCTTGAAGGGGTCTTCCAATTAATCCGCCATAAACTGAAAACTATTGATAAATCTCAGTTTGCCTAACAAAAACCATATATATTTTTCCATGTTGATGGGAATGCATTTCACGATCAGATGCGAATTGTACCGATACAGATTGCGCATGACCAAGTGAATAAAGTTCGGTTTATTTAAATGTGAATTGCAGACGTTATGAGCAGATCCTCAATATTTGCCCAGTCGATCCTGAAATAACGGTTTTACGCAGATCGAACAAGCCACAGAGTTGTTTAAGTTGATCCTGTTCTGCTTTTTAAACTTCATTTGAGCCGGTAGGCTCGACTCTATATTGTGCATCTCGATCAATATGCAATCCGGCCGAAGGCAAAACTTTACTTCAGAGTTATAATGGTCGTTAACGCAGACGATTTTGTGAGTAAACTACACGGGACATGTTCCTGATACGCTATCGTGTACGATTTGTCAACTTTCTCGCTTTCCTGATCGCGCAGGGCAAAATTATCGGTTCGCAATCGGCGTACGCTACCAAAGGAATCCTCAGTTGGCAATGAAAAGTTTCAAACGTTATCTTTTTCATCTGTCTCTTTAGGAGGTTTCATTATAGTCGTTTAATTATTCTTTAGTTGTAAATGAGGAATAACAATTTTGTTTGTAAAAATACATCTGGCATTTCTTTTGGACACTTGCCTGCTCATGATCCTAGAAAATGTTCGATCAAGCAATAATGACCCACCTTGTTATCCCTGTGAACATACAAGAGATCGAGGCACACGTTGAAATCTCCACCATCTAACCTAAGCAGATAAACGCTGTCATTATATCCAAACAAATCGTTTCTGATGATATTTTATTTCTCAGATTTTGGAATGTCATTGATTTGTACCGGAAATTCTATTCCTGTAAAATCTAACGTATCCTGAAACGACCTGAGCTGGTTGCCACAATCGTGATATACTCGTTTCCTAACACACTGATTTGCCTGCTGATTCTGACCCTGTCGCCTACCTTGAATGTTTGAGGCTTAAAAAATAAGGTATCGGTCACCTCCAGTTTACACCCACTTTACCGTGCTTATGTGGTTGTCATCCTTACGCTGTGATGCCTACTGTGATTGTAATCGCGAATGATGTCCAGCAAAATTCTAAGTATCGGTGGATGCTATCGTTCGAGAAACTTTTCCACATGTGGTTTTTCAAGATCTTTTTAAAGCTCTATGACCACGCTATACCCTGATGTTTCTTTGCTGTACAACACGATATGACGTCGAGCTAGTCAGTCAGATACAGTCTTGTTGTAAACTTCGCTGCCGTTGTCTACCCGTAATTCTTCTGGCAGTGTCCAGTGCTCCTTTGGACCATGATCTGAAACCACACCGTCTAACGTGTCAAGGATGGAAACTCTTTTGTTTATTTTGAACGGAATTACCCAGGAGTACTTGCCTAACACGTCTATGATGGTAAGCAACTAGTTGCTTTTATCACTGCGGTCGCTGTAATCTCTCATGTCGACTAAATTCGCCGACAAAATATTAGCTACGCCCACGCGACGACTTTATGCCTTCGAAAGTTGATTTCGTACGAGTTTATGTAATTCGTCAGGGAATGCACTATGCGCACCAAGTGCAGTATTACTGGAGTCCACTTGGTGTGCCTGCACACCGACACCAGTTTTTGTTCAGCGCCTATCATCCCACGCACAAAGACGCGGTCGACACGCTCTCGAAAACGTTTGAGTTTTAAATCTCGTAATTTGTCTAACATGATTTTCCGTAACAAATATCGGGTTGCTATGGCCTCCACTCCATTATAAAGCTCTTTGTACAATCCGCACTGGCTGTGATGCTCGCGGGGAAATGCATGCATTTCGGGCATGGTTATATTAATCATGACATAAATACTGTGAGATTGGATACCATTCGCGAATTTTGGCGCCATACGTGACGCACTTGGACTTGATCATTCTGCGATTGATTTCGTGGTCACCTCCACCTCCTCTATATCACCCGTCCTCGTCTTGCAACGTAAGCACCAAAAGTCGTTTAAAGAGATTTTATAATGTAATGTCGATTAAATTTAAGATGGTGTTGACCGGGGACTTCCCGCTCTATCTCGCTAAAATATATCCGAACATAAACATCCTCAGGTGCTAGCGTTGACGTCCTGCAACTGAAGCGAGTTATACACCGCCCCTTTCGGAACGCGAGAAGCCATGTAGTGGAGGATGTCGTCTAGAGGCGGTTATCCAAACGAGTCTAAGTATTCTACGTCTTTTTGGGTGGGATTGTTGACCACGGAGACCCAGTGCGCTCCTTTTCCATCTTAAAAATTTTGAATGTTGATGACTGAACTTTCGTTCGACCATATTTTATCCGGAAGCTGGTCCATCGAAAACTCGCCCATGAAATTTTTCACAAAGGCCATCCTTCTCTCAATGTCAAAATTGGACACAGGTGCTTGGGGGTCGTCTTTCTATTTTTGTTCTGCGCGTTTGAGCACTATCACGGCCTCTCAACGTGTCCAGGAGCTGAAGTCCATTCCCCATAAAATGGTGTACGATCCCAGGCAGCAGAGACCATGCAATACCGGCTAATAACGGTGCGATATATCCGCCCGACTTGGATAATTGTACCACGGAAAGTCTTAAGACGACCCCTTTCCGAGCCGCACCACGTTTTCCCAACGTCGTCGATTGTCGGGTGGTGAGCATTAGTTTTTCAGGACCGTTAGGGGCAGAAGTTACCCCAGTCGCATTGAGTTTAACCGATATCGGTTGTTTACGTTTCGCCGCTGTGCCGATGTTCTTCCTTTGCAGCGTAGTCAGAGCTAATCCTGCTGAAATGTATGGCATAAAGATGTTATACACTAACGATTGCTATTATTTTTTACGGGAATTGGCCGAGGTGAGGATCATTCTTTTTTTGTGTGCTCCATGGCTCCATGGTCCGCTCCTGGCGCCGCGGAAATTCACAGAGGTAAGACAATCGTCGACACGGGCTTAGATCTAAACGTAATGATTAGGGAAAGGATGAATGAAGCAATGTTGCCGCCAGTGGTAACGGGTTACTCATGCGAGTATGTCCACTTCGTTTTCGCCTTCGTCGTGGCATTTTATATAGAAGAATGGGATGCTTGCACGAAGATGGTAATGATGTCCAAGGACAACTTCAATGTGAGACGTAATTGTCTTCGGACATCTCTGCTGTCACACAATCTCATTCATCATTCCCCTCAGCACGTTTAACTTCATAAATCGATCGGACGTCATCAAAGCATGACACGTGTAATCTACCACAGGAGCTGTCGTCCACCGGATTTCGATATCGGCCGGAGCATCCTTGAGGCGTTTTAGGATGTATAGACACATCGAAATGGAAGACGGGACAAAGCAAAGCAAGATCATCTAAGGAAATCTGGGTGCCCATATCCGTGTCCTGGTATTTTTGCATGGCTTCCATGAGCACGATAAAGGTTCGCGTGTAATTTCTACTAGCTACATCGAAATTGCATTCGAGTACTCGTTCGGGATATTACCTCAAATTAATGCGGACGTGAATTCGAGACACGTTGATATGGTGAAACACGTGTTTGTTTCCAGCCTGGTTCACACGTCGTGCAGCGAGTTGAAACGCTACAAAGAAGTGGCGTAGTAATTCGCTGCCCCCATTACTCGCCACTCTCCACGTGTTTGTGGCCTGGGCTGCCTTGAACTGCTGCATGTACACTATGGTCTGCTCGAATACTTGACTAACATCAATTCTAGCGAACGTCACCGACGGGGTGATTTTAGCATCCACAAGGATAATCCGCTCAAGAAGAATTGTTCGTCAGCCACTTCCTCGGCTTTATACATGTGATGGCCCATAGAATCTCGGTCGACAAATCAATGTGTGCTTTATGCAGCAGAAGACCGTGGTGATGTCGCGGCACAAGCCAAAAATCGAGCTCAACGGCAGCATGAGGCAAATATCGTTGTGAGCATCGGTGAGAGTCCTTCTGATGGCAAATCTGGTATAAAAATATCCGGTGCGTGCCTGAGCTTACAGTGTGATGATGGCTTCTCGTGTACGACTAGCTCCAGCAATGTCGGCTGCCATTGCGTCCATCTCGTATCGTGCAGTACCAGTACCTGCATGATCGTATGCGATCGCATTGTCTGTCTCGGTGTTCGTGAGCACTGCGGGATTCATATGTAATGCTCCCGCGAGAAATTCTTTGAACGCTGCAGCCCCTACACCCATGTCCAGGAAGCACCACATGCTCTTGGCATACGACCTCATGTAATCGTCAGTACTCACTACCAGATTCAACACTGTACTGGCCTGAGGCAGGTATCCGTTGGTTTTCTCAACGCTTGTGTTAATGAGTTCATAAAGAGCCGATTTAAATAACGATCACCCGTTGTTTTGTATCGTGATCTGGGACCCATTGGCGAAATTGGCCTGGGGCATGGCATTGGTTTTAATTTTTCCATGGATTTCTAGGTAAGCTTAATGGGGAAGCAGGTATACATCCTCTTCCCGAGTCTCGATTTTTCGGTGCGTACTTACACTGAGATTGGTGATGTTCGATTACTGCCATTCCACGTACTCTTATTCGGTCGAGGAGTCGTCGCCTGTCTCGTACAACTTCAGGTAAACGGGAAAGAATCTCGAATACATGTTAATACTTTACAGATTAACATTATTCAGGATTATTTCTCAGTATTTACTAAGATTTCGCAGAAATTAGCAAAGAGAATCACCAGGGGTACAGTGATTCCGAAGGAATCACCATCATAGTAATTCCTCTTTAAACAGTAACCCGACATCATGCTGCTGATGGGTGGTGAGCTCGGTGCACTTGGTACACCATGTGCACTTGGTATGCTGCGCACATCTACACTTGCACTCGCCTTCATTTCCACTTCCGATAAAATCTGTTCCAATTGAGTCGAAATCTTAGCAGCGTTTGTTTTGTTTTTTTGGTGGGCTTGTTCGGCTTCTTTGCTCTCCTGGGGTGGTGGCGGGGATAGGGTTGTCCCCGTAATTTTACTCGCTATCTTTTGACCGACGGCCGTTCCAGCTGCACTGGTTGCCCCGGTCACTCCTGTCGCAGCCGCTTTGAGAGCAATCGGTGCTGTTCTGGAAGTCAATCCTGGTAGGATCGATCTTATCTTAGAAAACAACGTGGATAAAATCCTCCGAAGATCTAATGTCGCGCTGTGTGTCTTTGCGTCATGGTGGGTGTGGTTTTATACAACAATCCCATATAATATTTTGTTTAACGCTTTTACACCGATGATCTTTGGTCATCGAGGTTTTCATAGAAACCTTTAAAGGCGTCTGCATCCGATGACCGAAAGTCTGCGTGATGTGCTAGCACATGACGTTTTTGTTCAAGGCGCTTACGCCTGAAAACACTTGCGTCTTAGGTGGAGATAATACTGATTCTCTCGTCGTAGTTTTCGACGGCATTTCTCGATTGGTCCGTGAGTCACACGCTGATTTCAGAAATGACGTACATGTTCACGACGAAATAATAAATAAAGGCATCAGGCCAGATTTGCACCAGCGACCATTGGGACACCTTAATCAACGTCGAGTAAATCACGTTCACCGCAAAGCCCACTGAGGATAAGGATTTCTGGGCGATCGAACAGTGGATGAGGAGGTTGTTCAAGTCCGTAATATTAGTCGGAAAATCTCGTTTGAACACACTAGGACCAAAACAAGTGGCCGTCATAAAAACGAGCACGGTTGGTATCGAGGGCCGTCCTGTGAGTCATGCCACCGTGTAGCCTTCGGCGACGGTGATCCAAGTGAGTCAGGCAAAATAATTCGGTACGATCGTGATGCCTGTAGCGTTATAGCCTCTGACAGTCATGAGCCTAGAAATTTCCACGGCGATATCAGTGATTCATACCTACAGGGGAACAACTTGATGATCTGAAATACACTGCCAGCGGCTTCATACTTATAGTCGTTATTTTTCTCGGTAATCTTAAAAAACTATTCCAAATTTCGGCTGAAATCAACGCTTCCTCGTACGACGATTTTTGATTCAGTTGCAGAGGCGGATTGTACCGCACCGTTGAACTCACCGAATGAGAATCAAATAACAACGTGGTATCCTCAAGCGATATGCTTTATGTTTAATAGCTGCCTCCGATTACGTCACGGTAGACGATCTGAAATTGATAAAGCATGACAAAACCCTGCGCAAGCAGATGTTTCAGGATTTCCATACTTCGTTATCGAGCTCTCGCCCAACATTACTCGCTGGTTTAGAGGCGACCAGCAATATCAGGAGGATTTGGAAATTGTGGATGCCCGGTCCTCCTTATCCAGCCTTTTTTTCTCTCTCGTTTTGAGTCACACGCAGTTCGCTGTTCAAGCCTTTGTTCTCACCTAATAATAGAGCCATCATGTCTTCTTATATTAATAATGGTTGACTTTGGCTACAATCTCGCGCTTTCACGAGAGCTTCTGTCCTGTTGATATAAGGCCGACCGCATTTTAAGAAGCATTTTGTCCTTGAAAATCTGCAACCATAAATCGGTTTTATCAGGCTGAGTGTAGCACACAGTGGATTTCAGATCGTCCTTCGGCTTTTGACGCATCAACTGTTCCGCTTTTTCCTTAGTTTCTCTCATTTGAGCTTCCACGGATTCTCTTAAAGAATTCGCTTCCGCTTTAGCCACTTCCGTGGTGACGCGATCGTTTTTCGATCGGCTTTTCACAACTCGGCCTCAGCCGTCAGCAACTGTAGTTGTCTTTCCTGCTCTTTTTGCGTTATTAGCCGTCTTTTATTTGGTGTGCTGACGTCCCTCGTCGCGGGCTTTCTCTTGTGCAAATATACGAGCTTTATTTTCTTCTTCGGCATCTCGGCCTTCAGCTACTAGTTTTTCGAGTTCCCGATGCTGAGCTCTTGCGTCGTCTTTAACGTTTCAAGAAGTTTGTCTTGTTTCGCATCCTGAGATGTCTTGGACATGTGGAGCGCTTTCAGCATCGGCTTAAACAGTTCTCGAGCCACGTCACGCTGAAATACCTGCTTACTCACCTTCTACAACACCTGCTGACGTAGGGCCGCATGCTCCTCCACAAATCGTTTTAACTGACGTTGGGGTTTCATCTTGCCGAACATGTTTATAAATAGAAACGTAGATTTTAAAAAAAATTGCGTCAAGGAGGAGGAATGTAAATTTCTTCATATCTTTTTTTTTTCGGTACATTTTCGGTAGGTTTTCAGCAGGTTATCGAGCTTATTGCCTTTAAGATGGCCCATGACGAAGCACATTGGGATGATTCCACGGTTACATTCGAAAAGAAAAAGATTTCAATGCATCATTGCCTTGATGCAATGCCCGGAAGTGCTAATACGGGAGAAACCCGTATTGGTGATTCTAAATGCAAGCAATTTTCTGGTTTGCACATGACGAACGTCACCGTTCGCTTTCGATTCGTATCGGTCAAACACAGGATGCACACGCCAAATTTGCCATTACTATACAAATACAAATTTCATTTTATTTGTTTAATTGCTTTTACTTTTTCGTTAACGCTAGCAACGGCCACCTTGATCAAGATGCGGTAATTGTCGTTTCGACCAACGTAATATTCTCACAGCGGCACCAGTTTAAGCGGAATGTAGGCGGTCATGTCTTTATCGGAGCAAATCATTTGCTGCTGATTGTAATCTAGGATCTGAGATCTAGATGTGTATACGATCACATCCGTGTCTAGATTTTTGTTTAGCAAAAATAATAACGCCTGCTCGACACATCTGCTGTAATCCACACGTTCGTCGTGCTCTAAAAAGATGAAATCAAACCCACTCCTAGTAGAACGTTATTTTAAAGACCGAGGTCACGGTGATGGAAGCGTTTATCGTAAACCTCAGTGAAAAATCGATTTCTCCAAAAGAGCATTGCGAAACGTCGGATCGAGGAGCACTCATTGGGAAGCGACTGGGGACACGGTAAGCCCGGCAAGTACCTGAAGATAATACTACAAGGTTATCGTCCCTGCACGTCTCAGAAACGGACATTTAAATTCCAGTAATAAATTTTTATCCATCACGATCACGTATTCGTTAGGCGAGTAACTAATACCGGAAATGTAGTCGATGAAAATATCGTACCCAACAATCTTTCCACGCAATAGTTTTTCGGTGTATTGGCAAAGCAAAGGATCAAACAAAGACCTCCACAAAAATGGAAATGTCACAGGAGCAGTTCTAGAGGATAATTGTTTTGTCCACAAAGGAATACATATTCCCAAAAGAACCACACCGGATCATCGTGGCTAACTCCGACCCTCCAATCGTGATCGTCATCAAATCGACACTCGGGAGATTAGAAATTAGAAATAAAGTCGTTCAGCTGCTGATTCAGATCCATTCTTTGCTATTTGGTTACATTCTATAAAAATAAAAATGCAAGAGAACTGCTACATCACGGACGTCAAAGGGCAAAATCCAGAAACACTGGACGAGGTGATTGTCAAAGTGTTCAGACATAACGTGGATATCATGTTAGCGTTAATGTTAACCAAAGTGAAAGACATAGAACGCAGGCAAATGCTACTGACTACAGAACAACGAAAAAAAAAAATATCCTATCATGGCATCGTTAAAATTATATACGATTCAGATCTCATTCGAATGCATTGCGCCTAATGCATGAGCGGAGCTTATTTTAAAAATATGCTAAAATTGTCGCAGTCCTAGAGAATAAAAATG
This sequence comes from Megalonaias nervosa, assembly GCA_016617855.1. Taxonomy (NCBI): domain Eukaryota; kingdom Metazoa; phylum Mollusca; class Bivalvia; order Unionida; family Unionidae; genus Megalonaias; species Megalonaias nervosa. The sequence goes on along the minus strand of JAECUM010016415.1, from coordinate 204 downwards.
TCCGAAACAAGGTAGAACACCCACGTCTTCATCAAAAGCAGACAGAATCTTAAAGAGGCCGTCATTAACGCCTACTTGTTAAAAATCGATATTGCAGTTAATTTAATTCGTACAGAAATAGTAGGACATGGACCTGATCACAGCCCAGATCACAGCCAGCAACAAATAGAACTATACGACCAGGGATCATTACAAGTGACCTGC
>JAECUM010016413.1:0-26790 GCA_016617855.1 Megalonaias nervosa | reverse complement strand
CTGGCGGAAATGAAAATCACAGACAACTTCAAACACAAATAAGAAACCGTGCTGTTGCAGATTTAAATACAATAAAAGTCTGGTCCAAAACACAATCTTCACACAGCGTGTATATATTCATCGCTACCATAGATTTTGCCTGCCTGTCTGAGCAATATTCTCTCTCTCTCTCTCTCTCTCTCTCTCTCTCTCTCTCTCTCTCTCTCTCTCTCTCTCTCTCTCTCTCTCTCTCTCGCAGTGCAGTATTTCCCTTTAAACATTCACTGCAGACTGCAGAAGTACAGAGGTGCTGTTTCACTTTCCTTGATAACAAATGGGGACACGGGCAGCCTTACAAGACTCTAACTCCTATGACTGACACACTCGCGTCACGTGTGTGTTTATATCTCTAGCAAGCCCTCTACAAAAAGAAATGAAACGATTATCGGTCGCGTGGGGGATAACTTTCCATCGCGTTTAGAAGCGATGACGGGTGTCCGGTAACCCATAGGGTATTGAATGAGGCAAAACAACAATTGTTTCGTACCACTGCATTTAAGTGTGTTGGAAGTACGCATCACGGATCATAATGAACACGTATACTATTGTCAATTTGGGCATACCATACAACCTCGGGATAATGCAATCAAAATTTTAAGATTGAAACACGTTTGCAATTAATATCCATGCTCTACATATTCAAGGTGCATTGAATAGATTGTACATATATATATATATATATATATATATATATATATATATATATATATATATATATATATATATATATATATATGTATGTGTGTGTGTGTGTGTCCTTTGCGTTTCAGTCGCTGTAGAGTATCCATTACAAGAAACTCAACTGATCGAATTATGGTTTGAAATTGATGGAAATTCTTCATTAATTTGGGCAAGAAAAATAAATGAGGGTACAATTAAAAGTAGAGATTTAATAATAATAATAATAATAATAATAATAATAATAATAATAATAATAATAATAGTTTGTGGTGCACATAAGAATGTATCTGTCAAGTTTTGCTTGAATCGCTGTTAGGGATAAAATGCCTGCAGAAGTTGCAATGCTAAATTAACAATATCTTTTCGTGTTCACTTTAAATACCCGAAACGAAATTAAATTATTTCAAATTCAAACTGTTGAACGAAGACGAAGATGAACGCTAATTGTGTTTCGTTTTAGATCCAAAATAATTTATAACATTTACGATATGTTTCCTGTCATTTGCTGGTATTCAGAATAATTCTATAAAATCTAGAGTATTTTAAAAACTTACTTATATAGGCCATTCCAAATGAGGCCATCTACGATTATTGTAAAATTTGCTTCATTTATTTCACTGTATGAAGAACGCATGCATCGTCAGACACTTCGACAATTTAAATAACACAACATTAATATATAAGTTAATTATTTCAGCTCTCCATTGCCGTTGACAGAAAAATACGCAGGAATATAAACCATCTACTGCGTCTGATGGAGAATGGAGATGAAAATATCATATTTCGGATAGTTTTTCAAATGCTGTTTGACATAGCGTCTCTGAGAAACAAAATCCCCGGAAGCTTTGTTCCTGAACAGACACATACGGTAATAAGGGTAATTTTACTATCTAAATCGTCTCCTAATTAGTGAACATGTGTAAAGTGATGATTTTATTTTGTTGTTTACTATGCATTGGTTAAATATCAGACGTTGAGTGTATTTGCAATAATAAACTCGAATTCTTGTAAGACAAAAGCAGATGAAAATAATGATATGAATGATTGCTAAATTATTAACTCAGTGATTAACAAACGCACATCTGATGCGGAAATCATTAATTCATGTGCGTATCTGCGTATCTATATAACTTAATAAATAGATACATAGACACACTCGTTTCTTTGGATGTCAGAAAACATCACAACTAAATTACTCTGTATGCCACCTTAATTTGGTACCATACATTTTAGAGTTTTTAAAATATCAACCGTGCTGTCGTGTTAATTATAAAAAAGCAAGCAAGGTACCATTAGAACTCAAAGATAAAGCTACAAACATACAAGAACATGTTATGCATCCTATTTGTTACTATGATAAGGAAGCGAATTATGTTTATTTCGAAAATGTAACATGTCACGTTGGACCTTGTATTTAAACGTTAACTTGATCTACTTTATTTAATTTGCATTGAACGTTTCAATCTCAGGAGTGCCTTGTATCATCTGCTATACAAACTTTAAAATTTCTTCAAAGTGTGTTTACTTCTGCTTGATCAATAGCTTACACTACATGCAACGCGTATGATGATGGAACAAAGACTATTTATCTTGTTTATGGCGCTGATCCTTGGCAAGAAGCAAATTCGATGGCACAAACGTGTGCATTTGTTTTGTTTCCTTTCTACGTATGTTTACAGGGCAGGGAATAGCGTTATTCTGCAGATGTCAGTGCTCATTTTCTTCTACATGTTAAAATATATGAAGCAACAGACATTGCGAACTGGCTAATATTTATTAATTAGTGTAAAGTACAAGTATTCGACCATCTAAAGTGCGGGCATTGCTAAAAGGAAACTTACGAAATTATTACATTCCAGTAAGCGATAATAAATGTTAAGTTGATTAACTCAGGATTAGAACACAAACACACCTTTCTTACCTTTAAAAATTAATATCTTTTAGTACCTCATTTTTGGGGCTTTCTCAACAATAGAAATTCATTGTGTGTATAAATATATGTACACGTAACAATTGTTTAATTATTTTTTCTTGACCAAAGTTAATAGTAAAGTAACAGAAGATTTCATAACGGAGTATGGTTATGGATTGGGGCATTACAGTGAAAAGTACATTTTGCAGGTTTCGGATGTACTTGGCAGTTATGAACGAATGCTGTATGCACTAGTCCAATACGTTCATACTAGAGGATGTTCAGAGGCTGTGATTGTATGGGCACTATCTGGAGACAATGAGGAATTACTTGGAAGACCGTCACGATTCATGTGCTTGTTTGAATAACAAAAGTGTCAACCACTTTTAGAAGCAAATGCAAGTATTGCTTGGTGACAATTAATTTGAAAAGATATCTCAGTTTATTACCTGCCTGTTAATAGTTCATTTTATTTGCTAAATATGGAAATAAAATTAGGGCATATTTAGAGGGGTTCGTATTGCGCAGTGTGTGTGCGGGGAGAGGGGAGGGGATGGAGGAGTACTGAAACTCCTTTCTCCAGTAGAAGTTGTATAGTCTTTCATTTTATAAAGTTTCATTCACAGCAACACATGCATTATAGAATTTAAATAATTTTCATTATTCTTGAACTATTGTAAATACTAGTAATGAAATTTGTTTATTGTACTGGCTTTAATTAATTACATATCGCACTTTTTATTCGTTTCTTTTTTTCATATTTATTAACATATGTTGATAGCAAAATTGTATCCAGGATAAAGAATTTTGTACACATGAAATTGATTTGAACTGCTATGATAACACTGATCTACAATGTTTTAGAAGTCGTCTGCTTCAGAGATAAAATATGCCATTTATTATGGATTTTGATGTGCTGAATTCAAATATGACAATTAAAACAACTGATTGGCTACTGTTTCAAAAATATTTAAGTTATTAGATTCAACGTGTATGTATATCGTGTAGATAGTAGAGTTTTAATTACAAATTGTAGACCTATGTCTTTTCATGTGTTTATGGTTGCTTTACATGATAATATTTCACTTGTCCTGTTTATGTAACACTTTATAAAACAGCAAAAGTGTTAGATAAATAAAAGTTATTATGAAACAAAAGGCAAGAAAACTATTTTGTATATACAAGTACATATTTTAGTCCTTATTTAGTGTTCAATCGGCGCTTCTTGGCTTGTCTCTTGTATTGATTAAATGGAATATCTCTTGTCACTGTCCAGCAATAGTCTACAAGTATTGACGGGCCCCATTTGGACTGATAGCATTTCTCAATTGTTGCAATGTCCTGATTAAATTGCTCGAAGTACTTGTCGCTCATTGCTCCTCAGTTCGGTTGAAAAAAATCTAGATGAGAATGCAAAACATATATCTTAAGTGACATTTTGCAACCAAAGCTTTTGTATGCCTTGAGGAGGTTTTCCACCAACTCCCTGTTGTTGTCTACCTTGTTGTTCCCGAGAAAAGTTGTTGCCACTAACTGGAAGGCTTTCCATGCCATCTTTTCCTTGCCACGCAGTGCACAGTCAAATGCATCATCTCGAAGAAGTTCACGAATGTGAGAATCAACAAAGACACCTTCCTTTATCTTTGCTTAACGTAACCTTGAAAATTTTCCACGGAGGTACTTGAAAACTGCTTGTGTTTAGTCCATGGCCTTGACAAAGTTTTTTATCAGACCAAGCTTGATGTGCAAGGGTGGTAACAATAGCTTCCTTGATTCAACAAGTGGATGCTGAACACTTTACCTCCTCGACTCCAATGACTGTCGGAGTGGCCAATCTCTCTTGATGTAGTTGGAAACTCTTTCACGACTATCCCATTCACCATCGATGTTGTTGCAGACTACAAGATCACCTTCAGTGAAGAAGAATGGGACAAGATCCTGTTGACGGTCACGGAACATTGAAACCATAACATCACCTGACAGGAGATTCTACTGCTGTAGTCTGGAGCACAACAGCTGTGTCTTATTCTTGGATAGTTCCAAATCCCTGACAAAGGTCATTCAGTTCACACTGTGTTATGAGGTGTGGTTCAGAGGAGGAGGATTGGAGAAAATATGGGTCATGTGAAATTGATGGTCCAGGATTAGAAACGTTTCATCCTCTTCCTCATCCTCGTCTGACTCAAGTGAGAATGATTCTGGTGCATCAGATACCGGCAGTCCTTCTCCGTGGGGTACTGGTAGTATAGGTGATGGAATGTTTGGATAATGCACAGTCTCCTTTTTCCTCTTTGACACACCTTTCCCAACTGGAGGCAGAATGCAGACGTAACCATTGTAGATATGATCTGTTGGCTCTCTCCAAATCATTGGCACTGCAAAAGGCATAAATATCCTTTCCTGTTCAGCCGCTGGCGAAGATATGTTGCACAAGTTTTGTAGCATATGCGTGGGGCCCACCTCTTGTCCTGATCTCCAATTTTGCAGTCAGAATAAAGGTGATAGGCTTTCTTAACCATAGTGGTTATACTGAGCTATTGTGACGCAAAACATAGCAGAAGTTATCAGCATTGTTCACACAAGCACGAGGCATCTCTGCTCACTTTGGCTAAACAGAAATGTGTCACTTTGCTAAATCAAACACTGACAAATACGAGAGCACGACACTGTATGAGTTCTAGAGCTGATATAGGGCAATTTGCATAGCAGAGTGATGTGAGCTTAGTTATGTTTGCATCATCCATGACTTCTAGGAATAACATGATGCAATTTATATCATGTATGACGCAATACCAGCTGCTGCACCATTCATTATTTTGCCTAAAAAGCAAGTACTGTCCAAACCCAGTCATACATCTATTCATAGATCTAGTGAAATATATATTTTAGTCATTTCTGGTATAAATTGAGATCTCTTCCCTTTATAACTCACTTATCCTCCGCCATTCCCAAGTCAAGGGTCGTATATGCTGACCCAGTATCATATCTTTAAATCTAGAGCCAATCAACACTATTAAGCATCATTTTCGTTCTCAGTGACCCATAATTAGTAAAGTTTGACGACATTTATTTCGGAGGCATTTTGGTTGTAGACCAGTGTAATCATCACTGCATATTCAGTCGTGTACAATCGTAAGTATATTTTAAGAACATTTTGTTGTGGTGCGTTTGCCCAAACCATTTCCTACACCATAACTAGACGTATATTCTTAATTCAAGCAGGATTTGTCTTCAAGATCATAAACATTTGCAATGACAAATGAAGGCTACAGGTATTTGTAGCAGGAATTAATTTGACAGACAATTAAGTAGGCAATTTCGTCGTCTTTGCTACAATACACATCGAAATTACTTAATGTCTTTGGCGTGATTTATTTTGTAAAGGTAGAATACTTAGCCGTAGTCTGAAACTTTATAATTGTATCCAGAATACGGGATTTGTACACATGAAAAGGGATCTTAAATGCTATGAGATGGAACAGATTGTAAATATAAGTGATTATCTACCAGTTGTTCCATCTTCTGGGTTCCTTATGGCAACTGTTATATATACATTTTGTAAAATAAATTATTAAAAACGTGTATACTGCTTGAGGCACCTCTGAATTCTAAACTGAACAGTTCAACATCGTTTAAACCTAACAACTTGATTATTTTAAAGAACATTGAATGTCATATAGTTATTTTATAAATCATTTCCGTCCCTCCAAACCGTAGATTGAAATAAAGAGGAAAATATATGAAAAGCGGGAGTATTGGGGCTTTATAAAAAAGGTCATTGCTGTAGATTATATGTATATATAAAAAGTATCTATTTGATATGAAATGAAGCTGTAGTAGTTTCTTAGTTTTATGATACTGACACACCACATTTTATATTAACCCTTTTCGAGCTGTCGTAAAACCGTTTAAGAGTGAATAGGAGTTTTACTCAGCAAAACGTGCTCTCCAACTGTTTAAAAGTATGTCTTGAATGAATATAATTAAGCACTATACTTATACCAGAAGACATTTGCCCCACCATGATTTATGAGATTTAACAAACATGAAAATCATTAGTTTTTAATATTTATTAAATATTCAGTTCAAACGAAACAGTAGAATATTTATCTGAATGTCCGTACGTTACTTTCATGATTGACATTTCTCACATTTACCCTTGGAATTTTATTCTACTGAATTTGCAGCTCCAGAAAAAACATTAAAGCCAACTCTAAACGTGCAGAATCTATCCGTTTTATCGCATGACATCATATCACCTTATCTGATTCTGATTGGTCCAAATGTGCCCATGAAATTATTGCGCAGTATTCTCGTTGCTGATTTGCTAAGACCGTGAGAACTTTCCTTCCGCAGACTTCTTGAACTTTTTAGCTTTACTGTTACTATCAACATTTTAGAGGTCACTTTTCTAATCGATTGCCCATGAAAAATTGGGGGAAATGGTTTTTCTGTCGGAATATGGCTGGAGAAAAAGGTTTGTCTGTCTGAATAAGGCCAATTTATTCCACAAGGGCTATTTACAAATTTAAACTAAAAGTGTCTGTAAATAGACAGAGGGCTCGAAGGTTGGAGACCTGCAACATATGAGTATGATAATCGTAGTTCAAACGTTAACTTATACGACAACATTACCAGCATTTTTTGCGGCCATGTTTCGACTTGATAGATTAAAGGGTATTGGTTAACAAGCTCAGTTCGTAATATGGCCAATTTACCACACAGGGACTTGATATAAACAACATTAAGGCTATAGGTCAGTGGACAAAAGGCGTGTCCTGTAACATGGACCCCGTCCTATGACAACCGTAATTTAAATGTTAACTTACTTAAGTAAATAAACTCACGTCTGTTCGGAGAAGAATGTGGAGTTGAGTTGCAAGAATTCTATTCTAACGATGAAACAGTTTCTTCGCATGATTTCATGTTACGAAGTCCGCAGCCGCTCTGATGTCACTATCACTCCCAAAAGAAATATATCTAGTTCATCATCTGGACGAAATAATTTTATAAACTTGTATACATACATGTACATAAAACTGAAGTCAATTTATGTCTTTATAGATCAATACTCCTACGTTATATTTCAATAATATATTAAGTATGTGTTAAACGTTATGCATATTTTCGGACATTTAAAATTATACTTTGTTTAGATGCAATATATGAAAATTTATATATAACTTGTTTGCTACTGTGTTCGAAAATAAGAGAATGAACAGCTACTAAGAGTTAATTATATATTTGTTCCAATAATAAAAACTACCATTTGACATATTTATTACATGTGCCTTCGTTATTTTCTCGGAATTGAAATTTACTGCTGTAATGAATGCCATCTTACGGTTTTATTATGATAAATACGTTCTTTCATTAGTCTTTTTTTACATACTAGGTTAAATGCAGTCCTTTACTTATATAACCATTTACAAAGTTTTATTTCTGTACTATCTCATTTCTTAAATACTTTCCCAGAAAATATTCAATTATTTTTTACATTTTCCTTAAATTTGCAGAATATGATGAACTTAAATTATGATCGTGCTATTTCGGAAATAACTAACTAATTTCTTTAGTGATCAAAACATAATTACCTCATTAGGAAATATAACATTAACTAAAATTGTAGCATTGCTAACAAAACCTCATTTATTACGATCTCTGCCCAAACAGCCTTCAATAGTATTGGAGTTAACATGCGTATACTATTTTGGCAATGTGGCTAAAGACAAAATACAAACTATAAGCATAAAGCTTAAAGATTGCAGGAAACATTGGTTAAAATGCATTATTACAAGAAACATAGGTTTAAAAACCAACATGTACATTTAATTATAGACTTTCTTGAACTAAATTGAATAAGAATATTCGTATCATCTGAATCCAAATGGAAACTTAACTTGAGAGTTGCATCATCGCATGTGATCAACGTCTTCCTGTTTGGGATGGGCTTTGGCTAGATTATATACAACAACTCAACCGTGTTTTGAACAGATACTTTTTCCCTGGTTATCTTCAATTATGTAGGAAAGTTCAGGTATAAATAATGTTGATTACTATCTTTTTTCCTGGTATGTGACCCTATTCTTGGTATAAGGGAGGTAACTCAGTGCAAATCTACATTGCAAGTCATTGCACTTGTGGGCTTGTTACGGCTAAACTTCCATTTGATTCAGAGTCAGTTTTCGGTGAATATACATCATTTGAATGGCAAGTACAAATTGCTTAGAAATGTTACATAAGTTTCATTCAGCAATTCGTTAGAGTTTACTGATGGGTTTGGAAGTTACCAAGGAACTAAACGGTGCAACGGGATATACCGGACATTATCTCATTTTCATGTGATACAAGTTTGCACATATGAGACGGCGAATCATTCATTAACTTCATCTAGTTATGTAACTGCAGTGTAACTACACCATCATACTCTCTAGTGACTGCAGTTGTCATGGTAAAGAAACCTTTTGAAGAGCTACATAATTATAAACTGAGACATGCTTCCAGTTCATCATAGTATGATATAAGGGAGTTAAGCAAAGTAGAGTTATGTCAGCTGAGACTGCAGATATATAGCTGCCAACTTTACAACTTTGGCGTAATCATTACGATTATACATATCTACTTATGTTTTATGCTTGTGTATTGAATAGGATACAAGGTAGGCTATATTCCCCTTAACACATACACACACAAACGGCAGGAAAGATACATATCATAACTTAAACCATATGTATGAAAATTTTAGGGGAAATGACCGCATTGTCATAATTTAGGATTCATAGCGATTAGATTGATTTCCTACAGTTTGAGAATCATGGACTCAGATTGATATTTGTCAGAATGTCATTTAAATAGCCTGTGCAAACGTTTGTGACTATCAATGTTCAGTTGTTGTGACCCATTTGAGCAGATGGGGTTATTTTCAACTATATATATCTATATATCTAAATTAAAGCGTACAGAACTTAAGAGCGCCTCTAGAATACCCTAGAACTGTTTATCCAGTGTATGCGAAGTATATTTCCCTAGTTCCAGAACTTTATAATGAATCACTATGTTGGTTGTGAGACTTGTGGCTCTAACTGTATGATCAATCACTCAGTTCTTTTCGAAATTATATGCAAATCCTGAATAGCGTTTATTGTGGATTATAAATGGTTCTTTCTTGGGTTTGTAGGTATGCAGACAGGGAGAATCTAAAACTTGTCTATCCTAAATTAGAGGTTATTCTGCACAACAGAACTGGCTGATATTGTTTGTCCAATTAGCGTTCATATATGTCTGTTTGCATTTATTTTCACAAATAGTACTGTTAAACACAAGTGGATATGCATGATATTCTAGCACTCACCTTGTGATATAGGATGTGGAATACTTAACAATTTCAATTGTTGCACAGAACCATACTGCAAACTACCATAAGCATGAACCGGAAAATAGTCCAGTTGAATGATACATTTCGTTAGTACCAGTTGACAAAATATTGCAATTGTGGCTGTCCTTAAATTCCCAGCTAGAACGTATCTGTTAATTTGATTGTCAAGTGCCATTTATTTGGAACAATGACGAATGTTTTCGTACACCAGTGAAATTAGATCTATTTTGTAGTAGTAACAAAAACAAAATTTTCTGTAACATAGTCTCAGAGAATTAGGAATCGATACTTTTTTGACTATTAAAATATCACGGGATTGATATTTTTTGCAAACAGTTATTTATATGCAATGTTTATAATCTAGTAATATGCTCTTCAGCCATCTTGTAAAGTGCCAAAAAATACAAGCCATAGAGAATATATACTAATGCTTACCGACTAACTAAGCTATAGAGGATTTGATTGTACAGACTTGTATATGTCTATAATTCAGTTTAATTTGCTGCACATTAATCGCTACTCAATTATTTCATAGCCGCCCGAGTAAATATATCTCATAAAATCAGGATTCTGATACAAGATCATGTTTAGACCAGGTCCGCCAAGAGACGTGAGTTCGTGTAAGCTGGATATATATTTGCGTTATGATGTTATATTCAAAGCGTCAGGTATTGGAAAAGCATGTGCAGCCTTGTCTACACGCTTCATCTCGTACAAAAGAATTGGCTGAAAGCAGGCGTGTAGATGGACATGGGTAATCAGTGGCACAATTGAATAGAATGGTCCTCTTCGTACTGCGGAACCTAGGCGAACTGGAGGAATCAGAACACAATTAACTTTGCTATATATTCTCTACATTTGTTTCTCAGTACTGAACTTTCCTTTGTGTCCAAATAATAAATCATATGTCATTTTAAAGTACCTTTAAAGACTAACTCACAGTGAAGTTCTTGGCATAGGTTCACCGGCATTTCTTTGAGAGCCTGGACTGTAAACAAAGCAATGTCCAATGGAACACAGAATTCACTTCCGGATCATCACCATGACCCTATCATTCACTGAGCACTGTCACAGACACAGAAAACCACACCATAACATCGTATTCTAAAGACTAAGTAATTACCTTTAAATCCATACCAAGAATGCCTAAATCTAACTCTTGTATCACCACCAAAAAAGACAGGAAAAAATGCTTTCAAAATTGTCTGGGTCCTCATTCGTGGGCACTGAACCGGAACTAATAATCATGATCTGATTCCTATCGGGACAAATTATTTATTGCCAATTTTAGTCACACTTTCTTATTTGCATGCAATACCTACTTGCAATACTGAACAATGCTACTGATCTATCTCATGAAGACATAAGCCATATCTTTGAGGTGCTAAATATCAGGGTGATGATACGAACAAATCTAGGTCACTTATAGCAGGTGCTTTGCATATGTCATTCTCAAAATCTTGCTATCACCATCTGACTACTGGAGAGCTTCTAAACTAATCCAACTGTTCCAACCTTGTTTCAGATACCAAGCTAGACCTGAAAAGATATAACATATTTCAGTTTTAGAAACAGTAATATTTAGGTAAATGAAGTTAAAATGTGTTTGATATGGAGATTTTAAAATGACATTAGGGTGCAAACACAGGAAAAAATATTAAACTTGACAGAGTGACACTTACAATTGTGAAGCAATGGGCATGTATTAAAGTGACAAATTCATCCAAAAAATATATGAGGTTTCTAGAGGTGTATATTATCCATTTACAAGCTAAATAACCAATTAGGTACACTAGGTATCATAAAGGTTAAGGCAATGTGGGGGCGGTGAAGTTTGATCATTGGTGCAAACATTAGTAAATAGCAGTATACAGGAAAGTTAACTGACAATGTACTAAATTAAAAAATACTGCATTAAGTAATCATATTCATTATGGAAATAACAGTTTGGGATATTGCAAGTGAATACAGCCAAATATGACCTCACTGATCAGCAATAGGTACCAATAGATCAGATATCATCAGCTAAATGTGAAACTTTGATCCCTAAATCTTGTAATTTGCATATGTGGGACATGTACCATGTACTTATTAAAATCAAATGTGCAAACATAATTAAAAAAACATGTTTGAACATTTTTATAGCATTTTTAAGAGTGTCGGTTAACAATTATTAAGTTAAATGATTTATTGGAAAATGATATCAGCCGAAGCTACAATACCGCACTCTGTCGAAGTACTAAATTGAAATATGTTTCCATACATAAGCATATTCATGTGGAAGATAACATTGTGGGATACTTTAAGTGCACACAACCAGATATGTGCCTTAGAGAGCCACTATAGGTACAATAACATCCTACATGAAGTAAACTTCTGATCCTAAACATTCTAAAATATATGGACATTTGCTCATTTGATAATATTTAATATAATTTCCAATAAATAGTATATATGTGCATATTTGGGGAAAAAAATTAAATTATTTAAAAAAATCGTTAAATGTTTTTAAATAAAAAGTATTTTCTTATTTTTAATTTCGTTTTTCTATTTTTAAAGTCAATATACACAACATATTAAAATTTCTTGTGTCTATCTTTAGTAATAAACATTTGAAACCAATTTAAACTTTCAAGGATATGCTACTGACAGAAATAAGAACACAAATACATATATATCCTCTACATTCGATTCTCAGTACCGAACTTTCCTTTGCGTCCAAATGAAGACAAATCATATAAAATTCTAATGTACCTTCAAAGATGAACTCACATGAAGTTCTTGTCACTGGTTCTCCTGTATTTCTTTGAGTGGCTGGACTGTAAACTAAGCAATGTCCAATGGAACAGATTTCACTTCCGGATCATCACCGAGGCCATATTATTCACTGTGCATTGTCGTTGAAACTGACACAGAAAACCACACCATAACCTCATATTTCAAAGAATAAACAATTACCCTTAAATCCATACCAAAAATGTCTAAATCTAACTGTTGTATCACCATGAAAAAGAGACGGGGAAAATGCTTTAAAAATAGACTGGGACTACATTCGTGGGTACTGAACCGGAATTAATAATAGTGATCTGATTTCAGGTGACTAGTGGCAATAGAGGACCACTAAAATGACCGGCTACCTTAGTCTAGGTTGTATCTAATATATTGGTTGATCACATCGATTTCTATCTAACTTTACAGAAGCAAATTAAAGTATAAATAATAAAAATATAGCAGGTATCTGAGATACAGCGCAAATTTTCGGATAGACGTAGTTAGTTACATGTCCACTAATTATCTCTCATGCAACTTAATATGCTACTGCAAGTTACTTAATTACTTATTATCTCTACAATACAATGCATATTTACCTTTGCTCAGATTTAAAGCAAGTGTCACATACTCCAATCAGATGCATTAGATTGGGAAAATATACTACATCACGAAAGAAAGTGTCCTCCTTTTAAGAAAAACGACATTGATGTTGAATACTAGTTGTGTTTTATTCTCTCCGTAACAGATGAAATGTTGCGAATTTGAAACAACCGCTTACGTTTACACAGGTAATACTTCACTCAAGACGCTAATGAAGAATCCAAAAATATTTAGATATATTGCTGACAAACAAGGGGATTTTCCTCTGCAATTCTACTAATGCAGAACACACTGGGAACAAACTGTGGCGAAACCGTTGTGTCAACGAAGGAAGAGTTCTACAGCAGTATAGATGGGAATGATTTTTCTGTACAAGACTACGCTCACTTGGTACATGTTTGGAACAAATTTATCAGTCACAAGCATGCAAATAATAATATTTTTGTAAAGGTTCAGTACCGGAACTGGTGCTAGCTCTACAAAATCTTCTTTTTTTCTCAGCAATTATAGACAATCGGAATCGCTATTGCACATGTACCTGTCGCCAGTGTGAACTGTTTTCGGAGTCGGATTTCAGACCTAATCTAAATGTCTCCCTGTAGCCTTCTAACTTCCCGCGACCGCTGGGTCCATGTTCATATCCAATATTAGGCAGCTCTAAATGCTAGTAGAGTAACAGTGGACTAGTGGAATTCACCCCGTGTCGTTAAAAGAGTTACAGCAATCTTATTCTATAACAAAATTGTTTAGACCAAATTCGTTTCCATAACCGAGTCCATCGCAAGGCCTGCCGTGCTCATGTAATAACAACAAATTTGAGCCCATAGCCCCAATATACCCGACTAGATACAAACACAGACATGCATACACACATAAGAAGTTACTGCATTTGTATCGGAAATATAAACTATTTTGTTTGGATGCTTACTGCACGACCTGTAACCAAACTTTTAAACCCGTGACATATCTCATGTAATTCGGAATTGCAGAACTAGGAAAATACATTTTGAGGAAATTATTATTACTGGCTAAAGTAGACATCATTATGCCTGGTCACTTGCATGTTCTTTGTAGTGACTCTAGCTATGTCATGTCCTGTATGGCGTCGATAGCTAGCCAAATTCCGACACATTGTATTAACAAAGTAAACACGGAGACTAACAAACCAGCTGGTGTGTGATAATCCATTCAGCCAGTGGAAATAAGAAGTCTTCGTCGTCTTGGCTTATTGACTCTTAGGCCCTTAATTTTCTACCAAAACTTTCAGTTTCATTTTTTCTAAGAATTTATGACTTTCACTTATAAAATTGTACGTCACTGATAGATGTATGATAGCCCTTTCCCTCAGTATATCTTTCTATGCTATTCGTACATACCAAAGAGAGTTCTGTTCATAGTCTGAACCATTTTATTAACGAAAACATACGAATATTTCTACTAAATAACTGTTCAAATGATCAGAATGGTATTTTAAATACTGCGTCTCTCACATTTGTTGTGAACATTGCAAATATCACGTGTATTATTTTGCTTGTTTGAAAGTTTCACTTGTGACTCAATACACTCGTCCACCTTTTTCAATTTGTCATCTCTACTTTCAAACAGAGATTACAGCTGCTTTCGTTCATCCACAAAGAAATCTAAAACCTAAAGTCTACTACATAGGTGCACATGGTGTGTTTACAAAGTAGTTCCTAATACACTGTACTATTTTTAGGCATACGTGTTGTGCTCGTGCTCGCAATATCAAAGTGTACAGCATAGGAGAATACTGGACGATTCTGACAATGTAATGTCAACGGAGAAGAAGGAGTATATATATATATATATATATATATATATATATATATATATATATATATATATATATATATATATATATATATATATATATATCTGTGTGTGTAATTATTTGACAAAATTCACAGACATACATACATACATACATACATACATACATAGATACATATATACATATATACATACTATTATGGTGGGTATATAAACCGATCTTATGTCGTGTATGCACCCAAACAATACACTCAAAGGTGCCACTCAGAAAATGCCAATCATATTCTAAGGCTTAAATTCTACTGAGGGGCCCCGAGTGACCAAGTGGTCTAGAGCGCTCTCCGTTACGGATCATTGCCATCTCACTTCTGTCCTCGTGGGTTCGAGTCTCGGATTCGGCCAAGGTGGCTATGTGAGAAAGCTTGCCAGTAGCTTCTCGTGGGTGGGTGGTTCTTTCCGGGGTTTTCCCGGGTTCTTCCTCCACCATTAATACTGGCCGCCATGCATAGCCTATCGTGTGCTGAGAAATGACGTTAAGCCCTACAACAGACAAACAAACAAACAAACAAACAAATTATATTGACGTTGCACTACATAACTCAAGCTTGCACTTCATGCCTCATAAAATTTGTTTGAATGTTAACGTTATGAAATTATATTCCCGTAATCTTGCTAAATCTATAATCCACTTAAATTGACAATGAAATCTAAAAAATATGCATACATAGAATAAAGACGATATACAGCCATAAAACCAGTGAAAATTTCATCAAAATCCTTTGCGAGATGTTTATATAACATTATATATAGATATTGAATCTGTTATAGTATTTAATAATCATACAGTTTGAAAATGTTATCTATATATATATATATATATATATATATATATATATATATATATATATATATTTATATATATTCCTAATTGTGCGTTCTTTTCAGAGCGTGTTTGTGGTGTTATGTTGATCAATCCTTATGGTTTTGTCACACAGGGAACACATACAGAAACAGATAAGTTTAAAATTAACTCTAATGCCATGATAGACACAACCCTTGCCCAACTGCCTGATGTAAATTAGTTTACCCCTTTGACAAATGACTGATGTTTAGCTTTTTTCCTCTGCTTAAAATATGAATTGTAGATTTTGTTTCTATACATTTGTTTCTCTTTTAGCAATTGGGTAGATGATATTTTAAATAAAGTGAATACCTTAACGGTAGCTCCAGAGAAAATATTAAAGAAAACTGGACGTGTACGTATTCAATATTTTTGCAGATTTATTCTTAAATTGAAACAAAAGTTTGAAATAGGAATTCCTTTGTCCATGAGGTAAACCCAGAAAATCAGTAAACCAAATACAGATCCAAGGTATCTCTTCATTTTAGACAAATTAAGTCCACTGGGACCCAACATCAACAGAAAATCATGGACTTTGGTCCATTAGCAGAGGAACCCATTTTACTTGGTATATCTCGGAGACCGTGATTGGCACGTTGGCACGTGACTAACTATGCCATTAATAATACCCAAATATTCTTCAAATCTTGTCTCCATTGTCAAAACCCACTGTGAACCGACAGGTTGTTCAGTGCGTGTGCTTTACGGTAAATATATTATCGGTGTTATACGTCATTCACCTTTGAAAAGATATATGGATAAAGGGTGTACACAGGTGGTATTCTGTATCAGGAAATTCACAGTGGGAATGCCATTGCCCCAGTTGGCGAGCAGTACCATGTCTTCGTGAAGGTTAATACATACATACAAATGGAAGTAAGGAATCTCTCCCATGCGTCTGGATTTTGGGAGTATATGTTTCTTCTTCTTCTTCTTCTTTTTCTTCTTCTTCTTCTTATTATTATTATTGTTGTTATTATTATTATTATTATTATTATTATTATTAGTAGTAGTAGTAGTAGTAGTAGTAGTAGTAGTAGTAGTATAACTACCTTTCCTCCCAAGAAGCGTGAGATATTATAACACATTTAGCCCCTACACCCATCATAATGTATATTGGGTCATACGTTAAACAATCAAAGCTAGAAAACTGATTCTTGAGTTTGCCATAGTACAATGGATTTACATTACGCCGGCACTCTTGGAAGTCGAAAAGTTTGATCAGATCCATTGAGCTGGCTTTAGGGATGACAAAGTCTGATTAGATCAAGCTTCAAAGCTATTAATATACCCACCGTATTACCTTATATACAATTGAGTAATCACAATCTACCTCAGGCAAAACAAGCTTAATCCGTAGTAGCGTAACGATGAGTCCTTCTTGCAATGTTGACAGCAGGTGTGTGTGACCTTAATCACTCAATTTGGATTAAGTTTAAAATCAAATTCAAAGAAGAATATCAACCGGTCACCACGGAATTGTGTCGCGTAGTCTCAATAACACCTTGCTCTTGTCCGATTATTTCAATCTGCTATAGTCTTTCAAAATGAATATTCTTCCATTCTCACCCCTCTCAAACATTACATGCGTCCGCTATTAGGCACCGATGATGATGATTATATATATATATATATATATATATATATATATATATATATATATATATATATATATATATATATATATATGTGTGTGTGTGTGTGTGTGTGTGCGTGTGTGTGTGCTTGTGTGTGTGTGTGTGTGTGTGTGTGATCCAAGAGACAATGAGTGTGAGAGTCGAAACAGAATACACATCCTTTATTACGATCAATAAAATTTATACCAGCAGGAAGCTTCGAATTTGTACACTCTACTACTGGCGTCAGCATTTACATGAAATGTACATTATAGCAAGTAAAGAATCAAAGGAAAAGGCAAGGACTCTGTTATCATGTCAAATTTGCTTAATATTTTCCTTTGCACATATTTCGGAAAGGACATGAGTTGAAAATTCAGCGTTAAACCAACATTTTGTTTAACGCAAATGAAACTTGTAAATCTATTTATAGAAATATTTCAATGTTGCTAACCAAAGAATTCCTAAATTGAGCAAATTGTCTGTAACAAAGATAAAGATAAAAGGGAAGTAAATTCCCAAGCGACAGGAAAAAGAACAGAGATGAAAAATTTGACGCCTTCAGTTTTGCTCCTGGAGTGATCATTACAAAAGACAAAAAATAAATAATGTCTTGAATGCTGAGAAGACACACCTATTGTGAACTTATTGACCAAACATTTTTTAAAATATCGGCTTCTTTGTGCTATTTTCTTAAGCAAGTACTATTTGCACATAACTAGCATTCCTTTTTTTCCAATTTATGATAAGTAGATCATTAGCTTTACCATATATGAACTTAAAATAGAAAGAAAGGTCATACAGCTGATGAGATCGCAAATGATTTAATCGTTTTGGTCTTTTATTATTATTATTTTTTTTTGTTGTTGTTGTTTGGTTTTCATTTCTTCCTTTTCTATTCTGGTGCACCAAAGACTACGTGATATCGTAAACGGCATTGTTTACTTTGAAAATGTCCGGGAACGTTAATATTCAGAAGCGATGAAAGTGACAATGTTTATGCATTTATTTATTTATTTATTATATCATTACGTGGTTAAATATATATGGAGACATTTTCCGCATATTGTTAATAAATTGAACCTTTGCATAGGTAAGTAAGGTTTCATCTTTTAAGCATTTAAGTCGTAGAGTGGATGGCGGACAAGATCGAAACGGCACCCGTGTAAAGCAGTCAACTGTTTCAAGACTCAGACGAGATATTAACATTAGACCACCATCGTGCTGGATCAGTTTTCTCATGCCGTGAGTCTCGGTTCATAAGTTGTATTTTTTTCAACGAATGAGTCTTAAACAATGCATAATGTGTCGAGATATGTTAGTTTGGTTTTGGTCTCTGAATTAAATGCGCAAAGTGTATCTGTTTTGTAACAGGTTAGATTTATTTTGGTAGGAAATGTGAGTTATAGATTAAAACCCACCAACTCATTATATCACAGTGTTACGATATACATGTATAGAGTTTTATGTTTGTAGGAGGAGGGATAAGCTATGTACAAGTTTCAGATATTGGTAAATTTGAACGTCTCCATCCCAACATCGTCCCATTTGACAGCGACGCGCGCTGGTCAACGTTGATTGCTTGATATGTTTTTGTTGAGCAACATGGACTCTCCAGGCGTGCACGAATAAACACTTTGTTTGCATTGTTATGTGTGAATAACGTCTATTTTCTCCAAATCGTTTACAGACATTGCAATCATAAGACGAAAATGTTTCCTTGTTGACGCTGCATTCATGTATTTTACACCACACAGCTGCTTCACAACCATGGATTTTACAGAGTGAGAGTCAGTGAGAAAACAATACCGTACGATCATGGCAAATTTTGACAACAACATTCTGATATTTAACTGAAGATGAGAGTTATATTTGTTATTTAAGCGAACTTCTGATACCTGAACATTCTAGAGGAAGGTTCGCTTCCCGATGACTACAAGATGAAATCAAATGCAACACAATTTGCCCACAATGTCCCAAGAGGTTTTTAATACACTGCTGTCAGATGCGATGGAGCAACCGAGCTGCCAATATAGTACCCGGCTAGGACTCGCTTCCTCCGTACGTAGACACGATTATAATCGACGATGACATTCTCAAGTCTACAGCGAGACTCACTGTCAAATATGCGAGAAAGCATTCGCGGGCGGCGAAGACGGCTCCGGAAAATCAGGACTTCCCGATTACTGTGATATAACTGAGGCATATAGAACAGCTACAGATATCGTATATAATTTACAGCTGCGTATTCACCCCGGCAAAATAAGAATTCCGGTGGTGCTTCGTAAGCAGCGAGGACATGGTGGTTTTTTATGCATGCAAGGAAACGCAACAACACCGAACGTAGAGTAAGTTCCATTCCCAACAGAATGGAAAAATACGATTAGCTGCAGTTCATTAACTTCCAGCATTTCATTGATTCTCTCTTGGCAAATTTGTTAATTATCTTGCGGCTAAGTCGATGACCGCTTTGTCTTAGACGTTGTCTTAGAAGAAGAAATTTCCCCCACTGGATGAGGATGGCCCAAATGAACAATCTAACGAGAAAAAAATATTGGGGACGGCATAGAACAGGGTTCAGTTGCATATTTGTAGACCAGCAACATGTCAGTGCTCTTGTGGATCGGATGGAAACACTCTTGGGCTAGGCTCACTCAGACAATAAGGGAAATCATCATTGAGGTCCCATCGATTTGTTAGTGTTTGCTCCTGGACTCAGAGACGTTTGGCGCGTTGATGCATGAAGTCGCTGAAAATGAAAATGACGAACGCGCTGAAAACCGATAATGACGACCTCTGAAGGAACTGAAACACTTCTTGTCCTCCGCAAAATAAATGTCGAGATGCAGCGTGTTGCTGCAAATATAAGATCAAGCGTCACCCAAATGATTTCAATCTCCGAAGACTCCTCAATGTGGTTTTCCCTATGCCGATTACTACTTCGGGGGAAAGCCGCACACTCGCTCGACGCCTTTTGTGGACCTCCAAGCGAATAAATTGCTCTTGTTCATGTCGGGAGGTGGTGCAACCTGGAAATTTACTGAACTTCCCACAGGAGTGTAAGATACTGAAATGATCAATGATGAGCTACTACGGAACATTTCATAGGTGAGATGCAAACTCTCTGTAAGACACGTACGGATACACGAACCTACAAATGGCTCTATCATCTCGATTGAATCATAACAATACTCGGTGTATATTGTAGAGTCATCGCATAGAACAATTCTTGGTTGGCCAGAAAACATGCACATCGATGTATCAGCAGGGAGGGTGAACCCTACAAATTGGGTTTCGAGCAAGTTTGTCTAAAAATAAAGATTCACACGAAAAAAATTAAGAAAGGAGGTCAATAACGTCAAACTGAACCCTCTAATTTATCGAGATTCTCTTCACAGTATCACTGCGGCGTTAGTTCGCGCTGTTACTTCGCCGTTGACATCCGTGTTTATAACATTTTGTGAGTGTTCGTTTATGTAATCGTGCGCGTCATTTTTGTTAGCCCACCCTCCCTGCTGCTGTGGTTTTTATCCAAATATTGTGTCAAGTCCGTTACGATATCTCGACCTCGGATCATGTAAATTTATTGTTATAAAACCAAACGGGGTAGCTTGTGCTTTTGAAAAAATAGTGTTTGAACTTAATCATATCCATGTCCCCTGAACACCAAGTATAATAAATATTTTGCAGCGTATGATTATCAACTTCGTTAAACACAACTAAAATATTACAGTTATCCCTGATCACTTTAGGTATTTGTGTATAACGCTGTGTAACATAAATCACGTCTGTATTTTTATGTCTACCTCGAGAAAATATCCTAGCTGGATTTGATTGCTTGTCCAGCATGAAATCATCGTATACTACTAAATTATTAATACTTCCATCCAGATCATCTACAGATGGCGCTTCATCAATATCAGTGATAAAATCAATAACGTCACTGTCTTCATGTAACGATTTTGCATTTTCATTAAAATCTTTAAGTACTTCATAGCATCGCTGATCATCTACAGATGGTGCTACTAAATATAATGTATCCCACTTCAGCCATCTCATTATCAGATTAAGTAATAATTGCGTCTTACCTGATCCAGTTGGACCTATTATTATCATTCTGATAGAATTCGGTAGCGCTGGTTGATGCTTAACTGGCTTTTGTTTTCGTGTCGCAGAAAAGTCAATTATATCCATAATAATAAATAATATGAATTTATATTGTGTTCGATGCAGGGCAGCCACGTCCACCACTGGATTAACAACAACAATAACAACAAATAAAAAACGCGCACTGACATGTAAGTGTGGAAAGTGTGGCACAAAAAAATACAAATTTATTTCAAACATGGCGACGGGAGGTGATATCACCGCTTCGTTGAGAAAATTACCAGGATTACCATGGGCGAAATATCCCGGTGAAAAACACTTGCCGGGTTATAATTATTGTGGGCCAGGAACTCGTTTAGATATTCGTCTTGACAATCAAGATCAACCTCGGCCTGGAGAATATCCCGTAAATGGAATCGATCAAGCATGTTACGTTCACGATATTGCTTATCGAGATAAAGATTTACAACAACGACATCTCGCCGATATAAAATTAATTCATGCCATAAATAATGTAAAAAATAAATCGCTTCGAGAAAAATTAGCTGCTTTCTTGGCAAAAACTGGTATGAAAGGTAAAATAATGTTAGGGGCTGGGTAATTAATTATATAACTATTATAATGGAGTCCATTTATTATTCCCCAAGAGGATATTGGAAGGGCAAAGCAGCGATTAGTAAACTTGCTGAAGCTGCAAAAGTCTCACGTGTTGTTGCTGCAGCGTGGTTAGCACGACAGAAAATATGGCAAATCTATCTACGTCCACCTAAAAAAATTCGGTACGCGTATTTTGATGTCAGCGTCCCCAATGAAGTTCATCAAGCAGATATTTTATTTTTACCGCATGATACTATTAAAACACGTGGACGTAAATCACGCACATACAAATTCGCGTTAACTGTCGTTGATGTTGCAAGTAGATATAAAGAAGCAGAGCCGCTATCAACAAACACAGCAACTGAAGTTGCATCTGCGTTTGAACGAATTTATCAACGAGGATCCGGACCACAAGGTGGTCTACGATGGCCACAGTTGCTAAAAGTTGATCCTGGCAAAGAATTTCTTGGTGCAGTATCATCGCTGATGAAGCAACATAATGTTAAAATCAGACGAGGACGCATCGCAATTCATCGTGATCAGGCAATCGTTGAAAGATTTAATCGAACACTCGCTGAGCGGTTGTTTGGATACCAGTATGCAAAGGAAATAATTCATACAGATACAAGATCTCGTGAATGGGTTGCAAGATTACCAAATGTGATAGCTGCGTTAAATAATGAAATTACTCGTGCAACTTCTATGAAACCTGTTAATGTAATTGCAAAGAAACATATACCCCAGTACCACAAGGTGGTCGACGATGGCTACGGACAACAAGGTGACTTTTCAAAACAGCCAGTATTAGGTAATGTTACTGTCAAGTATTTATATGAACCTGGTGAACTTGAAGGTGGTAAAAAGAGAGCAACTGATCCTATCTGGAGTGTGACCACACATAAAATTTCTAGCGTGGTTAGATCCACGGGTAAACCCGCCATATACAGACTAGATTCAACTGCTCCTCAGCGTTGATTTTTACGTGAACAATTACAAGTAATTCCTGAGGACACACAATTACCACCACGTTCACTTTTGTAAATTGGAACCCCTGCGTCGATTGCATTCAAGACAGGTCAGCATCACATTATCACGTGTATGACCAAGATCACTATTAATTCTATCCACGGTAAATTGTTTTGGATTATTACTCGAATATTCCCATAGCATATTACAGTTACAACTTGCACAATGATTATTCTGTCGTTATTTAAGTGTTATAATTAATTTAGTATCAATATCAAAACCAAGATTACTTTTTTTGTCACATAATTTATAACTGGATAATTTTTTTCTTATTACGCTAATGACTTCAGTGTCACTAACAGATTGATTATTATTCTCTGTGGAGTCTATGACAAGTCTGTGTAGTTGAGATGTTCTTCTGACTCGAGACACTGCGAGATAAACTAAATTTGACCACTCGATTCTATCATCGACAATCCAGATATTTGTATCAGTAATAGTTAGTCCTTGTGATGAGTGAATCGTTATGGCATATCCCAATTTCCACGGTCAGTTATTCATACTCAACGCGCTCTCAACAATATTAACATCAGCCAAAACAATATCATTCAATACAAGATTTTGGTTTTCATTTGTTCCTGGAATTTCAACTTCAATATTCTGTCGTCGAGTATCCGCTGGGCGATAACATAATGGTACAGGGAACGTTGAAAATCTTTCCTTGTGTAACAGAAATAATTTCTCTTGCAATTCGTCACGAACTATTTTTCTACTCGCAACTATCAAATCATTTGGTGTCCATAAATTCTAAAAATCGTTCACAGGAGTTTCCGGAATTATATCACGCATTATCTTACATTGTATTTTATCTGGCTGTAGTCTGATTAATCTTTTAAATTCTTTCAGAGGTTTATCAATAGCTCTATGATCATCATTTATTTCCTCATAATAATCCACAAAAGTTTTTAACCACTCGTGCGGAGATTGACGACGAAAGGCGGTGGTTGACATGATCCCCACACATAATCACAGCAGTATTTTTTGTCAGTAACCAATCCAGAAATATTTTTAGTGTTTCTAACGACACCGTACAAATCTCATCCCAGATGAGGATTTTGGGAATATATTTCTCACCCATTCGCTCAGGTGTCCACGTATCTCCACACCATCTGAAGAAACTATGATAAGTTTGAGATTTTACTCCTCGTTGTTTTATTTCCCTTGCTAGTCTGTGTGTAGGTGTCAACACAATCATATCTGAACTCTGCCGAAATAATTCAATCGCACGTGTTGTTTTACCAGAACCTCCAGTTACATTAAGATAAATGGTTTTATGTCTGGCCACGGGATCAAATACACATGGTGATGTTGATACTGGTGTTTGATTGTCATTACCGTAATATGTCTCCTCCATATCAACATCTGCTATTTCAGAATAGTAAAGTATACTTTCTTGTTTTATTCGCCATGATCCCCATTCGCCGCTACCGAGTAACGGTTTTACCAAATCTAAATATTTTTTTTATTTATATAAAATGAATCCGTAGCAACTCTGACAGCGTAACAAGGAAATCTATTTATCATTGATAATAAATTTATAGAAACGTAAGCGAGCATAGAAGATCTTAAATGAGTAAATTGCGGCGGCTCACCATCGATATAACTCACGATTGTACCCAGTTTGGTTCCGTCTGACAAATAAGCATTATTTCTACTTATAAATGTTCCTTTGTTCGTTGTATCAGTAATTATAAAATCCAACTCAGCATCATCTATGATTAATCTTGTACAATGTTTTTTATGATCGTATGAACCACCTTGAGTAAACGCATAAATGATCGGATGAAGATTATTACGAAACTTAAATGATTTTACACAAGCAAATCCAGTTAAATCCAAATCAGGTAATGGTCCATTTATCGCAACTCTTGTCATGTCATGTGTGGGATGTCCGAATCGCTCAAAGTATTTAGAACAGTCTCCATATCCAAGAAAACTTCCAGGATAACACGCAACCATATCAACGGATATAACTTTACGATGATGGTATCGGATATTCCATAATCCGCCATGTCCATATTCGACACAACTTTTCTGAACATCTTCAAGGAATTCTGATCGTGTCGGCGACCATGAATTTTTCTTCTGAGCAAAGTGAGCCGCAACCGATGGAAATGTAAAACAATTATTTAGTAATTGTTCAACTTCAAAACTATATTCACACCAAAGGCGTTGTGCAAGATTCTTCATTTCTTCATGGAGAGATTCTCTACGGTAAATCTCATCGATAGGTTTTACAAACTGATCGTAATATGCGCATTCTGAACTCTGAAATAACCAAACAGTTACATGGTCGCTCTTACTGATATCGCTGATAGCATCAAATATATAATCGTCATAAAATTTAACTGTCCTATCTCGTGGAAATATTGTTACAGCATCAGTCCATGCATGTGCGTTATGATCAATGATTGTTATAGGGTTTCCATTTTTTATATATTTCGGTTCGTACAAAATTCCTCTTATGTTTTTACTGTTACTGGAAATCTCAATTTCTTTTCTAGCTTAGCAACGTCACTGATAGATGCTCCGGTATCTTTAACTGTTTCTGCCCACTCATCTATTTTTATACGTCTTAGATCTGTTAAACCGTTTCCGCGTATTGCTTTTGAAAAATGTTCCATGACACGTTCAGCTACACAATTTATTCTTGAAATTTTCATTGGTTTGAGATCCCCAACGTTAGGTTTATTATTTAGCGGATATATTGCATATATAACTGCCGTGACAGGATATGTCCGTTCATAATATAGTTTATCAATACCGGTTAGCACACCTGGCTTGGATTGTTTATTTAATGTAACAGTATTATTTCCAGTATGAAGCCGTACAGGTTCACGTTTATCACGAATAATCCAAGTGTCATCATCTGTCTGCACAATAAATTTTACTAAAATAATATATCGCTGATTGTCGAGATAGTTAATAATATTTTTTACCTCGTTCGTCGCTCATTCTAGCATCGACAACAACACCGCTGGTGTGGTTCATAATCCTGAATGTCGACCAAGTACGAGCCGCACCATCGTTGCGAAATTCTTTTTTAGCTTCACGGATACGATCGTTTATATCACTATTTGTCAAAGCCAGATCTTACATCGAAAAATTAAATTTAGATTTTGGTAATTTGTCAAGATCAAATCTTGCGGTGGAAGGCTCAAGTGTGGATAATCTCTCAAATTCCTCCATACTATGTTTAAGACAAATATATATGTTTAATTAAACTTTAATTATATATATATATAATGATTCAAACAAACAGCCGATGCCGATGGCTTATGATTGGATTTTCAACTCCTTGTAATAAATCATGTGTAAATGAATTTTGTGGCCAACATATGCAAAGTTTCCGAAGAGGGAGTCTAGGACCAAA
>JAECUM010016412.1:0-63450 GCA_016617855.1 Megalonaias nervosa | reverse complement strand
GAGAGAGAGAGAGAGAGAGAGAGAGAGAGAGAGAGAGAGAGAGAGAGAATGGTTGTCGTGCAGCAAAAATTAACACCAAATGCATACAAAATATTCTCACGCACAGTTTAGATTTAAAGCGCAGCCGCACCACAAATTGTTATATGCACTCGCTTAGTTCTGTGTTCTACGTGTACTTAACAACATCTTCGCTAGCCAAGGTTCCGATTTGTTAGCCTAGCTACACCTTGGCGGATCGATCAGATATTTCTGTGCTTTGGGTCTTTGAATTTCATTGATGCAGTGGTACGACGCCGCATCCAATCAAAATCAAGTTGTTCGTATCTTAACGCTGTTCCTCCATCATCGAGACAAGGGGTGCACACAACTAGAATGGACTCAATAAATAAGCGATTTTCCACTGACTGTCCGTGTTTGCACAAATCCTTTGGTACAAAAGGATAATTAATACAAATCTTAAAAACTCGTAGCAGAAATATTGTGAAAATATCAGAAGGTTCCTTCAGATTTTTTAATAGAAAAGGAACAATGTAATGAACAAAACAGATGAAACCAAGAAATTAAGGAAACTTAATTAAATATTATGTGGATATCAGATAGAATCCAGTAGAATTATTTGATACATCTCACGGATAATGCTCTTTGCTTTTCTAATTCGCTGATGTGTTATATCAAATAAAGTACTCATATTATGAAACAAATTCTAACACTGTATGCTCGTAGTCTTTGCAGAAATGCTCTAATTATGCAAATTTGTATATTGCCACGATTGAAGCATAATTGTAGGTTTCTAGATATTTCTGATTGTAGAGATGAAGGAAATTCGCAATATTCGACTAGGCTCAACCATTCCATTTTGTGACCAGGAACTCAAGAGATGTATCGCCCGGCAACAATTTCAAGGTAAAACTGTTGCGTGCAAAGGTATAACATGCCTTGAACGATATGTGATGGACGGTCATGAAAAGTGTGTATGTGTGTGTGTGTGTGTGTGTGATTTAGATTTTTAACGTAGCTTTAACAATTTTTCAGTCATATCGCTACGATGTCTGCAGTGTGATAGTTTATAGTGATGTCCCGCACTGGGGCATCATGCCGCAGACATGTAGCATGATGTCCCACCCAGTCACATTATCCTGACACCAGGCCGACCAGTCCTAACACTAACCTCTTAATGCTGAGCGCCAAGCGAGGCAGCTGTTAGTACCATTTTTTAAAATCTTTGGTATGACTCGGCCGGGGTTCAAACCCGCGACCTCCCGCATCCGATGCGGACGCGGTAGGTCATGAAAAGTGTTTGGAGTAAAGATGTCCGCACACACATATATTTGTTTTTCTGTATTTATGAAACTTCCGTACAGGAAAATTTATAGCTAATACACAATGCTTTTAATTTCGCTCACAAAATCTAATATAATGCTAGCCCATATCTTTTTAGTGATTCCATCTCGGCCCCTTATTTTTCCACCCTAATTTATAAATATACGGCAAAAAACACAAGTTTCTTCGATAAATAGAATTACCATGTTTGATAATCTTCAGAAAGTATCTCCCAACTTCACTGAACTAATTTGCATTCTGAAATGGATATTTTCGTCTTAAAGGAATGCTGTCGACCATTGCATAAGCGCCTGACATTTATGAGTTAGTTTCCCTCCCTTAAGCCTAGCAAAATGTAAAAGATAATTGATGTTTTAGTGTCACTGAAAAATGCTTGTACGTAGCAAGTACACGGGGGAGGGTCTTTTCACTTAATAAAACTTAAATATAACAGATATTTCCAAGTAATTGATTATCTAATTTCTAGAGCTTTGGGTGCGTGTGAGAAAATTTTAAATCGGCAAATGCAGAATGAGAAACTATTACAGACAACTTCAAAATTTTAGTTATTTCACACTATTCTCCTGTTTTCAAATGTTTGATCGCTTTTCGTGAGCTAGCTCAGCCTTTTGGATGCGAGAACGTAGGTAGCAAGCACTTATTCAAGACAAGTATCTGCTTTTGCTTTTTCTTGCAGAAAGGTAAGTACGCTGAGAAAAGTATGTGTATTCTCAGCTTATAATAATACAGAGAAATCTCTCAAGACCGAAATTTATAACGAGAAACTTAAATCTTCTGTTTCGATGGGTTTGTGTTTACAGGAGTTTTCAACTAAGAATGTGATTTGATAGGGTCATTACGATTTTAATCCCTATGTATGAGTTTCTCTGTTATGTTCTATTTTTACTTTGCGTGACTGTAGGTTGTTCAAAGTATATAGGCTATCTACATCCGGTGATTAAGCGTCGGCTTTTATGAGGTAATTTTTTTTTAAAATATAAAATTGTCATAAGAAAACAATCTGTTAAAAATAAAATAAGAGGAAGCGAAACTACTGCTTTTGGTTTTCAGAGTAAAGGGCTTGCTGTGTACTGAGTTTAGAGTGTATTCTAATTGAAGAGGTATAAATTCATGACCGGAGCTATCATTCATTTTCAATGGGATTTCGGTTTCCCCAGGTTCTGGTCTTGAGATGTGTCAGGCAATTTTGATTTTCATTTAATTATGTTACAGCATCAACCTATAATCAATGTGATCCTTCTGGTGCGTGCTGGGTAACAGGTAGATATTTAACGAAGATCACCTTTATAGGTATTCAGATCGGACTTTAAAGAACGGTAAAATATTATATTGATAGCAAATCATGAATGATAAAAAGAAGTATTCCAGGTAGCTCTCAATCAATGATTATTGGGATCTCCTTAATCGGATCAAGAGTGTTTGAACAGTCGTCATAGTTTTGGTTGGGTGGATAATCTGAAAGTCTTATATTAGATTTTAAGACTAAATTGTCATTCCTGACTCCCAGTACAATAAACACACGAAGAAGTGGACCACTCTCCGCGACAATAACCCATTTTCCTACTTACTTGTTAGTGGGGGCTGATAAATGTTTTCTATCTACATTGCAGACAACGCTGGAAAGACTTATACGACTTGGAAATCCATGTTAAATGTAAATTGAGATATCTAGTTTACTGTGGTATCGACAACAGCAATTAATAACAAAAATATTGAGTACATATATTATTTATTTTAAAACAGAAAACCAGCAGATGCGGATTCTCTTGTCCTGTAGGATATGTCGACAAAACTGCATCAAATGTGTTCTTCAGTGTGGACATTTAACCTGTTGGAGCTGCTCTGAGCCTCTTGTCAACTGTTCCTTTTGCGGCACTCCAGTTAGAAACCGATATAGCATCTTCCTCCATCCTCCATATTGAAATGAAAAGCAAAGAGATGCGTTATATTTTGTCAATCATTATTGTCGCTTTTATAAAAGACTGAATAAATCCTAGGCATTTGTGCAAGAAACACTCATGTCATTCTGGAATTTGCAGGGACAATTTAAAGTCTACTATGCAACACCTAATAATCTACCAATTACATATTAATAGTAACCAATTCCATATGAAAGTAAATCTGCATCCCAATTTTGGTGCGCTCGTCATTTTTGTGGTAGGTACATGCCATTGGTTTAAATATATGGAATGGTGTTTTGCCAACACTTGCCGTGCTATGGACATGCCGAGGTCTTCCATCTCTTCCAACAACCCTACTAGAATCTTCCCAGTGTGTGTTTCTTGAAACGTTTTGAGTGCTTCCAGTTTTCTTAATAGGTGCAACTGGGGTACAAAATTCACCAACTGTGTGCTACTGTTGGATGCAGAGAATGCAAAAGCATTTTGAAATGTCTCTTGGGGTGCGAATAGACACTTAAAAATAGTGATTCGTATGACATTGAAGCTGGTTCGTTTCGAGAAAAAGTAAGGAATATAATGTTTAACGGGGAAACAGGATTTAAATTTCCTTGTGCATTACAGTTCAAAACCTTTTCAAAATCATGAATGCAGAGACTGAATTATTTCTTGTATTCTACTTGTGCATGGAATATAGCGGAAGGCAGCTGTTTGTAGTACTTTAATGTTTCATCCGGAAGCCCATTAGCGCCAAGAGAAAAATAAAATCTGGGTTTTATTTATGTCATAATATTGCATTACAGCGAGATAACATTGCATTATAATGAAATAACATTGTATTATTACGAGACAGGATAGAGACTCATTTAGGATACATAGGATTTACGTTTGAATTGATTTATAGAACATGTATTGGACATAAACTCTTTGATAAGATTCTATTTTAGATAAATGTTTCACAAAAATATATATCAGAACGTTTACACATAATCATCAAATCGTTGAGAGTAGACACACACTGTAATGAAAACTAACGAATATCAGACTGTAGAGGAAGAAAAATAAGACCTATCTCATTCAGGTGGCCGAATTTCTTGAGAAAGAGATAAAGCAGTAAAGAAAACAGAGAAAATCTCAGTGAATTAAATAACTGTATATTTATCAATATTTTGATTCTAGATTTCCTGTAATTGTGATTATTCCTTATACTTCATATTCAAATGGCAACTAAAAGCAGGTTGCAATTATATCTGCTCCAAAAACGTTCAGCGGTTTCTGTTTAGTGTATTGAGAACTACTGATGAATAAGAAATACACCAAAACTGAGTACATGTAAAACCTGTTAAAACATTTTCTGACCATGACACTCATTTTTCATAAAGTGTATTATTGATGTAGACTTGTATGTCAACATAATATTTTATTTCATTTTTTATAAGTCACTTTTCATTTTAAAGCATTGTAGACAAGGTTTATTAATGATTTTAAAAAAATAATTGTTAATTATGATTATTTTTCCACTTTGGTAAAATTTATTAAATATGAAGTTCTAATAACTATATAGTAAAGGCCTCTCTCCATTTTATAGACCATCCAATCTGCTATCACAAACTAGTCACACAAGATAGAATAATTCATCGTGGATGTTATAACAAAAAGAGACCTCTGAATATTACAGATGTTAAAAAATTGTCTCAAATTGTTTCACATTACTGGTGGTTTCCTACGGCAGTAATCGACGGTTTTTAAATAAATAATATCAGAAGTATATGAATATGTACCAGTCATTGTATAGTAATTCCTTAATAGAGTAAACTTTGTATTAATATTTCAGATTTCAGGAATTCTTTATGGTACATTATAAGACTAGACAGTGCATGCCTCCTAGATTATAAAATATTGTCTATGTCTAAAAATTAATTTTCTTCATTGAATTTAATGTGTTATTATTTTCGTTTTTGGTGTTACATTATATCAAATGTGTGGCTTACACTTCATATTTTTTGTAGTTTTTAATTCTGTTGTGAGAAAATTTTAATGTATCAAATACAGTCACTTGTTACATTTGGCTAAACGTTGTAATACATACAACTGGTTAAATGTTACTCGACTCAGATTTTCAACACCTATGGAATGTGTGATCTGTCTGTGTTCATCTGTTACAAATGCAACCGGAGGTGCCATATGTAGGTTACACTTGTCCTTCCATCCAACCGTTCGTCTCACACTGGTTAGGTTTTGTGTTTCAGTCAAATTAGGCAATGTGTTGTGGCATCCGCATTCCATGAACACTTTTCTAGTTTGACTAAGATCCACTGTGTGTCAGTGTATTTGCTTTACAGACATGTTGCATTTATTTTCAACATTTTGACTTGGTTTTTGCATTCTTGTATTTCTGTTTAGGTATTTTTATGTGATTTAGCTGACTGATGGTACAGATATAAGCCCAGTTCTGATATGCACCGTCCGTTCTGTGGTTCTTCTCTTCCATTGTTTTCTACAATCATCTTTCTCTCAAAGCAATTCCTTTATATTGCAATACACCAGTAGAAGCTATATCATATTTCTTTATGATTCATATTCACATCAGTTTCTCATTGCTACCAAATTTTACTTCATGTCAGATGTCTTATTCCATTGGAGGTCTTGAACTGAGTACCTATTTTTATCCAAACTGAAATGTATCTATTGTACATGTATCACACTGTGCTGCTGCAAAGTTCGCACAATGAGTAAACATGCATGGATATTAGCATATTCCATATTTAACTTTTTATCTTGGAAGAGATTGTGTTGACGTAGTGAGACAAAAACTCTTGAATAAATTTAGTACTGTTACTGGAATTTCTTTCATTATGGTGTTATTTTCATGGCGCCTGTGATTAATGTCGCAAAAAGGTTTAACTTTGTATTCGCATTGTCCGTCTATCCGTTTGTCCGGCCGGCGTTAACTAGAGGACAAAGTATTTGAAAGGACAATATTTATTGTCTACCATATTTGATCATTACCAGACATAGCACTGTGGATGTTATGGAGATGGAATATGTATAGCAATTGCCTCCTAGTCAAGCCTCACCAACACCTCTCTTCCACACTGATATTTAGTTTGTTTTCAGGTGGTGTTTTACGGTACAGAAACACAAGTAGGTTATTTAACACGGAGGTAAGTTAAGCGAAGTGCCTTGCCCAAATTTCGATAAGTTTCATGTAACGAAGACTTAAACGATATTCGTTGCCAAAGTGATACTTGTGATCCACTGAAATTAAAGATAAAGAGATCCCAATACCTTTGGCAACTAGTTAAATACTCTGCTTGATTTGAATTTTATTGCTAAAAAGAGATTTCGTCCATGGAAGTCTGACCTGAAGTATCCTTGGACGCTGAGGTTCACACTTAACTTTGGCATGAAAACTCCCTATAATTCACGTAGCTTACGTGTAAAATAGTTATTTTAGCATTGCATGATGGACAGACACCCGGTACAGTTCATTTATTTATACTGACCATAGAATGAAACATGGAAACATGACAGTTTTTTTTTCAGTCTAAACTCTAAATTGAAAACTACATTCAAAAATCTGGTAATGCTAATACTGAAGCATGTATTTTTTCGGGTGGGATGATTATGACATTTTCGAAACTGACGCCTTTCTGTTTCAAGGGGTCAATGCACGTAAATAGATTGTATTTTCGATCCACTAATGTAATTTGATTTGTGAAAGTTTCGAATCTTTATTTAAACTAAATCAGGTGAATTGTGATGTATTAAGGTAACATATTCCCAATGAATTTTATCAGTTGTATTTAAACATCGTAAAGTTCTGTTATCTTGTTCAGCTGGTTTATTGTTCTGTGTTAAATTTTATTTTATTTTTCAGATGCCCTAAAAACTGTTATCCAAGTGTTGTTATTAGTTTCATAATAGCAGACATGATTGCATATACATATTTATCAGATAGCAGTAATATCGACTTTTAAATTGATTGTCAGCAATATCCATAATAATTAATAGGTCACCATAGGTCAAACCGCTCCGACCACTATTTTCAAGGTTGATATCAATGCGAGTCGGCATTAAGTATAATCAAGCTACACAAGAATGACCTGTCGGTCTGACCTTTAAGTGAAATATTCACAAGGGCAAACACCACTGACAATTAGGTAATGGAATGCATCATTTTTCTTCCTTGCTGCGGACGATTTAGCTCGTGCGTACTCAGCACGTGCGTTGTATGCATACCTTGATACCTTTTTCTGGGGCTGACAATGCCCAAATATACGTGCTAATGAAATGCGAAAATGACAGGTCATTCAGGTCGAGCTCTGTTACCGAAGTTCGGATTATCCTTTTTCGATCCATCAACTATAAGGAAATATTGCATTCGTTTAAATGTTTATTGCAGTTGCGTAAAATCATGTTCATTTCGCGCAAGGTTTTGAGTGTTTAGATATTTGTCTTATCCTTAAATACTTGTGATTGCTAATGTTTAGAGATTCCAATAAATACGTTTTATTGTTGTGTCTGGCTTTATGTATAAAATAACCCAGCGATTTTGTGCATTAAATTATGCTTATATTCATCCTGTGGCTGAATGCCTGCCAGCAAACGTTCTATTACTGCCCATATAAATAGTGCTGAGCTACTTTCAGAACAATCTAGCTGTTAAAATGTCTCGTATATTTCGAACAAACAGTGCTAAACGTCTCTCTCTCTCTCTCTCTCTCTCTCTCTCTCACACACACACACACACACACACACACACACACACACACATTCCGGTGAACCTGTAGCAATATGCTTTAATATTTTATTAATGAATCTAAATAATGAACGATTTGCTTACCGTGTTGATAGTTGTTCGCTGTGACGATGGCTGTGTCCGACTGTTTAGTATTCAGTGTATTTGTGTCGCTTATTTTAGTAAAGATATTTCAGGTCGGTGTATCTAAATATTGACATTAGGTCTAAAATAAAAATTACTTTCAATACATTCTGTGGCAGAATTAAGCATGTTTTACAAATTTCGAAAACGAATTTGCAAAACTCGTGTATCCGACATGCGTTGATGTATGTAATTGTATGTACATGTAATGTTATTTCTGTATATTATACAAGTATTTAAGTGGCTATGGGTTCATATTTGATCCCTTCAACGTCATAAGCTATACTTGTTAATTTTATTACATCAGACATTATAGTTTATTATCTTAACCTGAATCACGTCATGGAGTGTTTATACCTATAACATATGCGCACCTGAATCTATAATTTGTGCCATACGGTCCAGGACCGCTTTCCGTTTACACAGTCTTTCCCGATAGTCCAACATCAAAATATTAAAGAAAATTAATTTCCATATAACCTGAAGAAGTCTCATATTTTACAGTTTAGAAGCCCAGCGCGGTCCAAAGTAGCATTTGTCATTGAAGATATGGGAGTGAAATGTACGAATACCGAGTTAATCAGCTCTTGAAATGGATAATATCGGCTTCGCATTGGTGTACATTAAGTGATGTTGTCGATGACAAATTGTGAAGTAGTATTAAGTACATTATGAGTTAGATGCGTCAGGTTCAAGTGATTTATCATAGATCATGGAGATAAACATAGTTACGAAATGTCTAACACGGTACCTGCTATCAATCTATAGTTTATGTTTGTTGCTTGGTTTCATTTTACCTTGTGTTGCAACATATTAAATTTGATATACCTTGTAAATCCGTAAGGGCGGGAAAGCATAGGCAGTTCTTACATTCGTTTACTGCAGTGCTGTCCAACCTTTTTGACACCATGCGCCACTGAAAATTTTTTATTGAAGTCGAGGGCCGCAGCAGAAAACTTAAAAGCAACTTAATATACTAACTTACTGGTTATTTATCATTATCATTCGATAGATGGCGTTAGCTGAAATACGTTATGTTTGATTTTGTTGATTCCAGCTCACGTGATTACCTGGTTAAGAAGATATACTATGAAAGTAGGCCATTGACTTTTTTTTACATAAATGCACAAAAAATTGCTCAGCTCTGGCGGGCCATTTAAAATCAGCCCGAGGGGCCGCTGGTTGAACAGCACTGGTTTACTGTATGATTCGCGAACTAATCAATGAGCTATTATTTTCAACGGTCCAATCAGGATTAAAAATAACAAAGAACTGTCGTAAGGCAGTCTTTTAAGTCAGGTAGAATGGAGCACGTGAGCCAAACCTGTCAATTATCTTATGCGTTAGGACACACCCAGTTTCTAATTTTGATCAGAGTGGCTGATATATAAAAGGTAGGCTTCGTCCGACTTAGAACACAAATGGAGACGAATAGCATAGCTGAATAAAAGTTAAAATCAGGCAGAAAACATTATACACTGTCACTGTACTATAGACATCGCAGCAGAAGCGCCATTCGCCATTGTGGAAGACTTTCATTGTGAAGATACTTGACTGCTAACTTGCAACATCTATCAGTGTGGACAGTATATTTAAGAGCATGCTTTCTGAAATTTAGAGAGTTTTCTTGCGAATATGTTAGTTCAATGATGCCGTTATGCAGGTCAATCCGTTTTGGAAACCCTGCTGTTGAATATTCGGGAAATTTTGCGTTTTTGTTTTGTACCATGTATTAAGTCTAATATAGACGGGGTTTTTTTTCAAATAATTTGTACAAAACATGTAGTAGAGATGCAGGCAGGCAGTCCTGTAGTTGTCAGGGTCACTTTTACACTTTCCACAGCCTTTGTAGATTGGTACAGTTATGCCGACTTTCCAGTCAAATCGGATATAGCAAACTTTTCAGTACCGCTTTGAATAAATTTGTGATTTCGGCAGCCCAAGTTTCATATGCTCGTTCTGTACACCATCTGTCCCCTGTGCTTTACGCAGCTTAAGTTGTTTTGTGGATGCTGCTATTTCATTAAATGTAAAATTTGTATTCAAAACGGAATCTCTTAGATCGGTTTCTTTTTCATCGCAGGGCTACAGAATCAAGTATTCTCTGGGGTGAATAGGTGTTTAAAATATCTGGCAAATAAGTTAGCTATCTCTTGTGGATTGGATGCTGTTTCTTCATCAAATTTTTAGTTGGAAACAGCTTTTAGAGTTTCTGCCCCTATTACGTAAAAACCAATTATTGTCATTTCGATTTACTTGAGATACCAACAGTCCCCTTACTCTGAAACGTGCCGGTCCTAAAACACACACGGTTATGGTTTGGCCATTTAATATTATGGAACTGGGGTCGGACGGTGTGCCTGGGGATTTAAAAAAAAAAATATCCAGCCTCAAAACTGCTTGAGAAACAATAATTTCGCTCTGTATTACAGACAAAACACATTATTTTATCCATTATATTAGTTGGAAAAAGTAGTATTGGGGTAAAATAATGAAAATATCCTGGTTTAATAGAAAATTTCCCACTCCTTCACGCGACCGTTGTTAGGTGACTCATCTGATACAAAGTTACAGATTAGTCGGGGTGAGATGGGGTGGTGGTGAGTAGCCTCTTTCGTGAGTTGTATAACGACAGGTATATAATTAAAATCCATTTCTTACAGTTCCAGTTCGTCGACACCGCCTACCCACCCCTCTCTCTCTCTCTCTCTCTCTCTCTCTCTCTCACACACACACACACACACACACACACGTGCACACACACGAGTCTCTCAACTCCAGAGTTCAGTTCAATTAACCATTCCGTATGCTTCATATTTGCATATTACATTGTGTATATGAAATAAAAATGAAAATAAAAAACTGAATATGTAATTTGTATTTTCCCCGTTACTTAAAAACAAATAATTAAAAATAATTAATTTTAAAAAAAATAGATTCGATGCTCTTTTTAGGTGACTGCCTCCAAGTTTCAGATCTGATGAAACAGAATAATCGCTTTAGGTTCCTATTCATGTTATCCATTATTCTATACAAATGTGTTAAAGTTAACATCAAAACTTGCTAAAATAGCTAAATGGAAACGCAGTCTGTTTGGGTACGAAACACCTGCATAGAAACAGGTGTACTGTTTTACATTCACATCGTCAATCCCACTGCTTGCAGGGGGTGGGGGTGTCTTGATTTGATCCTGGCCGTCCACTCGCCCGTTCGTCATTCCCCCAGTATGTTCTTTCATTCCAAGAAGATCGTTAGCAACAATGCACAAACCCATCAATGTTGATACATGAAATTTGACACACCTTTTTGTATGGATACGTTGGTGACATTGTTATTCACGTCATTACAGCAATTTTTTAAATTTCTTTATTCAAACAGTTTTTGATTTTTTTGAAACTAAAAACCCACTTCAGGTGGACAATGAAACTGAATAGGCTAGGCGTATTAACATTCATATGTAGATCGCTCTAATAAATTTTGCGACCACTATAGTAACTTTTGATTTATTTATTATTCTTTGTTTACACGTTTTGAAGGTTTCTGTCGAAATACTTTTTAGCACGATTAAAGAAAGACACTTGTAACCATCAAATAAAATATGGTATGAATGAAAATATAGTTGTTTTGATGAGATATTCATGAAATTTAAGAAACGCTCAACACAAAATATTTTCATTCTAATGTAGATGTCCAGCTTTGATCTTTAGGCCGTTACAAAAACTTTTCACGGTTTTCTTTCTTAATGCATTTTTTAAAAAATTGTTGGAAATTGATTTACTTTTTTAAATTAAATCCTTGTGAGCATGATTAAGCAATACAACTTTAGGTCGACAAATCAAATTTCTTAGGCATGTTTGTATGTATATGTAGGAATTTTCAAAACCATTATAGCAAATTTTACGGGATTTTCCCCATACTTTGGAAATTTCTGAGGTTCCTTTATTTGTACATTATAGAATCCATTTTATGAAATTAAAAACAAAATATATTTCTTAAGCTGTAGATCTTTCAATAGGACGTAAAAACGGGGATTATTAATACTTTTTATCGTTATTTTCATACGTCACTAATGATTAATGAGTGGAAATTCATCATTGATCTATAGGACTAGAATCGACAGCACATATTTGCAAGAATGTTTATATATGCGTATTATTGCGCCATGGGCGGATCACAGTTTGATATACCAATAGTACTGGTATAACAAATTGCTTTATACCAACACTTTAAAAGCAATGTTATTTTTAATGTACGTGGTATACACTTTTGTTTTTTAATCTTATCACCAGTCTCCTCCTCCTTCTCCTCTTCAGTAATCTCATTCCCCACCAATAGTTAATACTTTATATTTGATTATGATGCTCAAGCGAATGACCAAGAAACATATTCCCCAATCTTTTTTTGGGGGGGGGGTGATTGCACTAAAATATTAGCGGCTTATTATATATATATATATATATATATATATATATATATATATATATATATATATATATATATATATATATATAATATTTTTAATTTATTTTTAATGAATTTAATAAAAGTTGCTTTTTTATCAATGCAAGGTGTGTCGTACTTATGTAATTAAATATCATACTTTAGTTTTTACTTTTCCTACATCTTCTAATATTTTTATTTCATCTGAAGATAATCATACTTAATCGTTGTCATCTTTTCCAATTTCTAATTCAGTAGTATGGTATCTTTCTTTGCCATCATATTAATTGTAATAGTATTTGAAATATCTTCAGTTTTGTTTATCGTTTAATTTAGCTGAAATAGGATATATCAGGGACGGATCAGGTCAAGTGTTGCGGGGAGGGAGGATGAGGTTTCCAAAATTTCAAAAGGGTTGTGACTTTCTTCGAAAGGGCCCCAAAGCAAAAGTATATGTTTCTGTTTGCTCAAAGTGTTCATAACATAAAATAAACATGCGCAAGAATCAAAC
Organism: Megalonaias nervosa; assembly: GCA_016617855.1. NCBI lineage: Eukaryota > Metazoa > Mollusca > Bivalvia > Unionida > Unionidae > Megalonaias > Megalonaias nervosa. Next base: position 50,375 of record JAECUM010016412.1, on the reverse strand, counting down.
GATGACGAAATTTTAACTTACAAGTGACTTCACGTGTGTGTGTGTGTGTGTGTGTGTTTTCTTTTTCTTTCAGGACGGGGGGGGAGGGCTTGGCACGCTGCACTCTCCCCCACCCCCGTTCAGGCCACACACACACACACACACACACACACACACACACACACACAAATTTCGTTGACAAGAATCAATGGATTTAAAACAACATACATTAAATGCAACTAGAAATAAAATATTACCAGAAATTTATCAGTCAAATTATTTACAGGAAAAAATTGAAGTCATAATAAAAAAAGAAAAACTATACAACCAGAAATTAGACAATTAATTTAAGTAATAATCAATTTAAAAATTACAATAAGAAATTTTTAAATTAGTAAAATTAACAGAATTGTCTTTTCGTTATAATGACTTATAAAAATTACCACCAGACGTAATATTGCTGAACAATTCATAATATTAGAGGGAAGTTATAATAGTTTTTTAACAATACCACTGGAAATTAGATCATTATTTTCTTGTATTTGAAATACTTAAACATTTTTGTATATAATTTATAAAGTGAATAAAAATATAACTCAAAATAAAATATTTAACATACAGTTAAATATAAGAACAAATATTAGGGAATTGTTGGTGAGCGGTGGATGTGCTGCGAGAAAAAAAATATTGCATTAAAGTGATGGTGATATTTTTTCTTTTCGTCTGGGAATATCTCTTGATTTTGTGTGTGTGTGTGTGTGTGTGTATATATATATATATATATATATATATATATATATATATATATATATATATATACTATCGTATATATCATGTTTGCTAAAAATTTCCTTTTTTCCCGTCCGCATGATTTGCATGTGGATATTTGCATTCTACGTTCAGTTTGTATTGTTTTAACAACTGGGTCTTTATTCTCGGTTGTTTATATTTTTGAGACAATAATTTGTATACATTATTTAATAATATATTATATAAAGATATATCTTCAAGATTTCGGATGACGTTGTGAGGCGTCCTCTACATGCCTAGAATTCTACCAAGCCCTTTTACTTTTATATTATATGTACATTTTATATGTTTTATTTCTGTTGTGTTAAGTTTATTTGGCTTATGTTTAGTTTTTGTGGCAGTGTTAGGTTTTTGTTTTAATCTTAATAGGTTCTAATTTTGTATAAATCTTTTTATCAGCCGTTTAAATATACACCAATTTTGTCTTGCAGCTTATTTGGAAAACATTATACAATAATAACCACGCAAGACATTATTTATATTCTGATAATGTGCATCGTTATATATTAGCTATTTATCAAAATAATTAACAATTTCAACAGGAGGTATTAACTAAAATCAGCCAATTAACCTAAATAACATCATTGGTTTTGTTTTATTATTACAGAATTAGTGTGGCCCTGGTATTTGCAAAATTATTCATATTAATTATCGCCACTCAGTTTTAGAAGGAGATTTTGGCAATTAATTTCTGCTAAAAAAAAGTCTTTTATATCAATATTTATTGAAGTTTTTTTGTGATTTTGTTTTGGCTGAAATTTGGTAATACCTGGTACGGTTTTCTAATTATTAATCCCTGTCCTGGTTTTCTAATTTTTATACTATCCACGACTTCGATCTCAATACGGGAGGGAGTTGGGGAGGACACAGATTCAGAGTTGGTCAAAAATCTCCCATCAAACAACATTTTTTATTAGGAGGGTGCGCCAGAATTATGTTTTGCGGTTGGGGTAGTGGTGGTAGTGGTGGTGGTGGTGGAGGGGCAGAATTTCTTGCTACGCCACTGCCAGCATCGTCTAATGGTTGCACTTATTTGTAATCCTGAGCCAAATAAATTGGCATTGTCCATACACTTGCCAGCAATCACAAAACGCCTACTGTCTGTTGTGCTTCTGTTAATTTCATTTCAATATCACATTCAGATTTTGCCAAAGTTATTTCATTTTCTTGTTAACTATTTTGTAAGCCTGGTTAATACCTCTTGTCTCTTAGCCTTAGGTATATTTATGCCTTTGCCTTTTGTCTTTTTGGCGGCACTCTCTCTCTTGTGTGTGTGTGTGTGTGTGTGTGTGTGTGTGTGTGTGTGTGTAACGGGTGCATCCTACAATTACTTTACTGAATACAATTATGTCGTACGTTCCAACGATTTCGCAATTTACGATCTCCTAGGAGGCATTACTAAATTAATTAAGTCCATTCTATATTTCAACCATTGTGTATGAAATCCAGTGCATTAGTTTTAAGTTAAGATATACTAAGACTATCATACTGGTGTCAGTCACTAAGCTGGAAACAACACGTAAAGAAATCAGCGTAGACTATGTTGTTTTTTCTGGAAAATGGGATTTGAATGAAATGACTGAATGTTTAGTGCAAGTGACCTTTTAAGAACCAGATATTTCACACCTATTTGCTTTGTCATCCTACGCAAAATCCAAGAGACTGAAAACAACAAACATTTTATTTTCTGTTCAGGCTTTAATGATGCCTTCTATTGCCTGTAATTGATACTCTTCACTGGTTTGGAAGTCCAATGAAAAATTCAGATAAAAGTTACTTGTATGTTTGGGACCTGCCTTTGATGAAATTAGTGTAGTGAAGTCTAGGAAAACCAAAATCGGTGGTCTATGTAGATAGCCAAATATGGCAAAGAGGAGGGGGACATTCAGCGGATTAAGCGAATCCTTATGTTTCTTACATAGTTGCTAAATTGCTTTAAATCCGGAAACTCGATTGAAATGTCAAGTAAAATGATCAAATTTTCCGCGATAGAAGACTCAACTGACAATTTTTATGCCAGAAAGCAGTCTCTCCTTCTCATTTAGTAAAATAAAGATTTTAATATTTTAAGATTTTAATTACAGAAATGACATTTTAGTTTTCTCTATGCAATCTTTCGCCATCAGTATTATTGGAATCAGTTCTTGTGTTTATTTGAAGTCATATGGCCCATATACATGAAGTGATGACAAAAGGGGTATGATGAAAGTTTAAATTGCTAGAACACTTACCTGACTGAATCATAAGTAGGCGAGACATGAATACGACTAGATTTAACAAATCCAGACATAACAATTTTCTCAGTTCTACAGAACCTGATAAGATAATCCTTGAAAAATACATATTCAGATTTCACACCTATGTACATTTTTAATAAGTTTCAACTTTCAACATAGAAATAAACGATTGTAATCAACAGCACAAATAACAATTTATAAAGAAATCCACCTCGCTGCATATGTACACTAAATTGTGTCCTTTATGCCATCAATCTTTACTTTCTCTTTTCAGAGATAAGGATGCAAACATAGCTAAAAGAAAGAAAATATTGTATTAGTTATCTACAATTAACAGAGATGTACATTAGAGAAGTCACTTAGAAGTGCAGCTTCTTTTTGAGGATTCTCATATGAGAGAACTATATTTATTATTAGGTAAAGCACATTCCTGCGCAAACCCTGTAATACTTAACTACTGTACATCGTTAATTCTGTACAATATATTTTTATGTCATAAATAGCGTGCAAGAAGATACGACTCTCACGATTTCTACGATCCCGATTATTCCAAATCTTGATTATCTGAAAATTGATCTTATTATTAAGAAAAGAATCCATGTATTGCAGATGCAGAGAACACTGAAACAGACATTATACAATTTCTTAGTATTTCGGGTTGATCTAAGCCGATACCATTGGGAAATTCCATACCCTGGAGATGTTGAGTAAATTCCCTATGTGATGTATTATGAAGGAAAACACAGGAAGAATGTCGAAGTTATTTATGTGTCCAAAATATATATCTTTGTCCCACAGTACTTTGACAGCAGATTAACACATGGATTATTACATCTGCGTAAAAATAACTGCAATGTTTACAAACTTGTATGGTATTAATTGGAACAGTGATCAGAACATTTTGCAAGGGATACAGTTATCTGCAATTTTGTTATTGTTTTTGGGGTTTGCCATAAATCTGAGAGTTTTATCGAAAATACACCTTTTAATTCCTTTGTAGTACATGTCAGAATGGCACAAGTTTGTAACGCTCTCGTTTCATGCTTATGAGTAGCATGTTTTATATATTTGTTTCTATTGTATTGTAATAAATCTGGAGTATGTGCATTTGTTTATAGCTCTCCGTTTTAAGGATTTCTTAGCTTTTTGTGATTACTTGTTTGATTATGGGAAGTCGGTGCTGGGGAGATAGTCCTCAGACCGAAATAATTAGCCAATTACTAGGGGCAAACGTCACGGAGTAAAGTGTTAGTGAGTTTCCATGATGCCATGGTTTACTTTTGGTGAACTCAGGCCAGAGCTCAGTAGTCCCTATTAATATCTAATTGTGTAAATTGATTGCGCGACTCCTGGTGCAGTATCTACGATTAGAGACTGATAAATTATACAATGGAATAAACGAAAAGGGACTGTTCAGTCGTCGGCAGGCGCCGTTTATTGTTGCTCTGGTGGTAAATATGGTATAGAGTTAGTTACAGGCGAAATGTGCACTAAAATCATGATTTGACTGGCCTAAGGTGGCGTAGTAAAAATAGTTCCCTGTATTAGGTCGTTGAGATGTATAGTTTCACGGCGTGAAATACTGGCGGGACGTTACGGAGAGTTAATGAAGAAAAACCATGCAGTTGTGCAGTTCACAGACAATTTGGAAGTTGTGAGATTTGTGGTCATGTATTAGAGTAAAATTATTTATAGTTTGGACGCGTTGGTATTTCCAGTTTACAATGGTAGTTGTATCAGTGGCGTCTTAAGGCATGGGCACACTGGGAAGTTGCCCAGGGCCTCACGCTTCTAGGGGCATCATGCTGCCCATATTGTTAATGAATAGTAGGGCCGGTAGGGGGCCCCAGTGCATTGCTTTGCCCAGAGCCTACAATGTTGCTAAGACGGCACTGAGTTGTATAGTGGTCTTTGGAATCGAGGGGAAACGTATGACTTCTAGCGGAATTCGCGCCATGGTTTGACATCGCTCGGTCAAGAAAAACCCCTTTGGTTGTTACAGTATTTTTCCTGGAAATATTGTTTCTCTAATAAAACTTTCAACACATTTATAAATGTAATATGTGTGCAAAATGCGAACATCGGGAATAAAACTTGTATGTTCTGTAATATCTTTCATGAAAGATATAGATATAATCTGAATAAAAAGATTCAGATGTTACATTTTCTGGAAGATGGCATAATTTGCCAAAAATGTTTAATTTCCTTTTATCAATTTCCGATACAATTCTCTTTATCCCCAGTGAATTTTCACTCTTTCCTGACCATGTGGCTTGAGAAAATCCTTGCATAAATTTGGTGCAATTTTGCTTAAATACATCCAGCTTTCTTAAGTCTCTGTGTCTGATAATAGACCAAACCTCACAGCCATAAAGGGATGATGGCATCAGAATTGTTATATACAGACTGACGTAGGTAAGAGGATTGGCTCTAGCTTTATTTGTGTCAATCCCTGCATGAGAATAACATGATATTTCTGCCTTTAGTACATACCATGTAAACTTTAGTCAAACATTTCATTTTGGAGCTGACACGAATTCCAGCATGCTCGGTTTCATTTAAAACGGGTAAAGTATGATTACCTCTTTTCTACTAAAGCGTCTCCTGTTGTTCGTCTATTCTGGTTAAAAACAAATACACAGCTTTTACTAATGTTGAAGGTGAAGTTCCATTTATCTGTTATACATATGAAACATCTTTTGCAAATGGATGATAGTTTTGTTTGCAAGCAGAGTTATAACATCGGCTAGCGCTGGATTTCCAGATAGATTGGACCCAACAAGCAACCGTAATTTTGACTGCTGTAATTCTTGTTAAAGGTTATTAATGCAAACAAGATACAAGAATGTTGATAAAACACTGCTCTGCCGAAAAGATTCGGATTTGGTTCATTCATCAGGACAATGCTTTGTATATTTGAACATGATTTCTTTACTATTTTGTAAAATCTTTCCTTGAATGCCCAGTTTTCTGAGTTTTAGGAATCTCCTGCGTGATTCACAGGGTCAAAGGCCTTTTGAATATCTAAGACAGGAGCAAACACACTTGATGCTACTTCTAAAGTGTAAAAAAGAAAAGATTGGTGTAAATTGAAAATTGCTGCTATACTACTCAGTCCCTTTTGAAAGCCCTGTCGTTCGGAATTAGGGAATTTGTATATAGTGTTATTATGCCATCTAGTCAATCCATCGAGAACGATCTGGTGGTCTAAATGGTTAGAGCGTCCGTCTCGGGTGAGGGAGGTCGCGGGTTCGAACCCCAGCCGAGTCATACCAAACAGCTGCCTCGCTAGGCGCTCAGCATTAAGAGGTTAGTGTTAGGATTGGTCGGCCAGATGTCAGGATAATGTGACTGGGTTGAAAACATGCTACATGTCTGCGGTACGATGCCCCAATGCTTGACATCCCTATAAACTGCCACACTTAAGACATCATAGCAATATGACTGAAAAATTGTTAATTGTCCAAGTTTCACACACACAAACACACACACTCACTCACTCACACACTCACTCACTCTCTCTCTCTCTCTCTCTCTCTCTCTAAGAAAAAACTTTTCAAATTATTTGTATAATACAGGAAACAGCGTCAGCGTTTGATTTCCTTCTACCTTTAAATATGAAGAGAATTAACCCTAATTTCCAATCGCAAAGAATGTAACACTGGTCTATTACCACGTTAAAAAGCATCGTGGTTAATTCTGTGAGTCTCCCCACCCCCCCTCACATCATGTAAATGCTCATTTTGAAAAATACCATGATTGGCTGGGAGTTTCCTAGGTTTTAGCTGTTATATAACAGAAGCTATTTCTTGACAACTAAATTTTTTTTAAGGATATCAGTACAGAACCCGTCCGTTTGTTTGTGATTTGCAGACTGAGTGTACAGTTTAGAAAAATATTTAGCAAAGAGTCGAGTTATCTCATCCGGAGCAGACGCTAATGCGCCGTCATATTTTAATTCAAAACAACAGTAGTGAATATCTACTCTTGTTAATCTTTTTCACAGCGCCCAAAAACGCCTAACGTCTGATTCGGCTACTTCATCGAAGTCTTTAAAGATGGGTTCATCGTGAGCCTGTATCGCAAATTCTGCACCCAGTAAGGTTTTGTGTGATGATTAAACTCTTTCGACGGTAAGACCTGAAGGAACCACGGTACTAATTCAGTTCCCATAGTAAACCTATGCAAACACCATGATATTAAAAATTCAATAACTTAAAATTTATGAGTGCCCATGATCAAACCTATATTTGTCAGTATAGATGAAACCTGGATGTCAGCTTCTGTGTAGAGGAAAGGATATGAGCCGCGGCATTTTCTGGACCTGCATGTGTTTGAAACATGTGCTTTCAATTCCGCACCAAAGAGTCAGGTGCTAATTTTAGTAATGAGTGTTCTAAACTCAAGACTGTTAAAGGACTGAAATTCCATCAATAAAACAATGTATGTATTTTTTTTTTCACTTACAGCTATGATAAGCTCTCAAAAGATTCTTTTACCTAAAACATAACTTACATTATTAACCAATCCTGGCCACCCAAACACATATATACTGTATCTAATGTTCACCCATATCCAGGCTGGTTCCCATTTTTCGATACCATTAGTACCGTGTGTCCTACAGTGGGACTTACACGAGATTCTGTTTTGAAATTTGTGATAAGTTAGAGATCGTTTGAAAAAGCAAGCTTGAAATATTGACTTGATCAGTTAAAGCTTTATCTACGTTTGCGAGTTCTTATCAGGTTGGTATACTCTCTCTCTCTCTCTCTCTCTCTCTGACTTCACCTACAGAAACGTAAGAGCTGACACAAGAAATAGCAAATATTTTGTGAGCACATCTTTTCTTTACAAGCGAATCGCGGAATTTTGTGAAATGGTACAGAATTTTTATGATTTTGTTTGGAGATTTGTTTCTACAACGGAAGAGAACTGCCAGGGTCTAAGTTATTTAGGAATCAGTAAAAATGAATAAAAGCATTATTTGACTTTTTCAATTACTTCTAATACCTAAATTACAGCACGGGGACATGTCCGTTAAGTTGTACGTTTTGTGAGCAAAGTCTTTGTTTCTAATCTGTGATAGACATATTACATAAAAGTGGTCCGATCATCAACCATGCCCTAATGTTTTGATGAATTCCTCAATTTTAAACAATCCTACGACCTTCACAGGGGCTCGTATCGTTGCTTACAATTGACCTGTTATATATGTACTATATAAAATAACTACAAGGGAGGACACTTCTCTCCTTTCTCGCGCGACCTATTCAAGAATAAAAATGCTGATATTTCAAGCCAAGCTTTGCAAAACTTAATAAATTTGGTGCCATTATTTAGCACAGACATTCGACTGTGTATCCCTATCCAAAGTTTGACTTAATATCATATCTTTAAGGAATGCCAGACCATTTTCCCACACTACCGCTCCACATGGCCCTGGTAAACAAAGACCAAAAGCATTGTAGGTTGCAAACAATCTGAAATCTTTCAAGAAATGCAGTTAGTCATAACTCACAATGTAAATAATGCAGTGAATCTTGCCGCAAAGTAGTCACTTTTCTAAAAGCATAATACCATTTTTAGTTTTACGCCCAAAAAGTTTTTCTTTATATGATTTTACTAGATAATGTCTAAATATGTGATATGTACACAACTTTTGACATAAACCATTTTCACCCAGATTCTTAAGGTGGCAGGGTCCAGTTTCGTAAATTGGCCCCTGGCAAATTTCTTAACTTAAGGCTATGGTGTGATTTTTTCAGCTATTATTGTTTACTAATTAAAGATATGGATATATTTGTGAACTAGGTGTTTCGGGCTTATGCTGTCCTTGAAATTGATGTCAGGCATGTACACCTTCCCTAGTTACTTTGCAGTATGTTGATAGTGAAATACCAATAGTCGGCTAGGAAGAAGAGCTAGCCTCCCATAGCAGTAAACACATGGGTTTGGGGCAAGTATAGTCCTACAACGTAAGACACATCACCCGATATTTCGGGGGTGGTGGTGATGGGTTTTACGGCCTAACTAACGGCGCTGTGTAGTTGTGTTTTGATGTCGACTAACAGTGTAACGAAAGTGAAATTTTCAGGAATATCACACACAACTGGCAACCAATAACGATGCTTTTCTACAAAGTAAAGTTATAATGTTTTTGTCAGACACGCTGTGGGTGTGCGAGTTTTTGCTATTGGAAGGTACTGGCGCCTTTGCTGTGGGTGTGCGAGTTTTTCTTATTGCAACGGACTGGCGCCTTTGCTGTGGGTGTGCGAGTTTTCCTTATTGCAACGGACTGGCGCCTTTGCTGCGGTGTGCGAGTTTTTCTTATTGCAACGGACTGGCGCCTTTGCTGCAGGTGTACGAGTTTTTGGTATTCCAACTGACTGGCGCTTTTGCCGAGTTTTTGAAAAAAATTATATGAGAAACGGAACAGTTCACATAATTATGGTGACTACTGATCACAATTTTGGAGAGGTATCTTCAAACGGGAACAAATACCATTAGGATTTCAATCAAAACTTCTATGGCAGAGAGAGAGAGAGAGAGAGAGAGAGAGAGAGAGAGAGGGGGGGGGAGATTATTCCTATTGTAAAAAATATCACGACACTTACGTTTGTTTTTACGGTATATTTTCCTTAAGAAAGTTTGGAAAAAACACAGATTCCACTTAGATAATCACATCCATAGAAAAAAAATACACCATTATTAAATATCACAAGAGTGAACTGAAGATGTAGGAAACTAAAAATTCCTCCTTTTTTGATAACGTGGATGTAAAGTTCTCACAGAACAGTTCATCCAAATATGTTGTGATGTATTTGACTATAAAATTGACACAATTTCCGTGGGAACGCCCAGGGTACGATTGTTCTTGTGTTAGTTTTACTTTTTTTTTGTAAATCGCCTATATTTAATTTATCAGATTGATTTTCTTTAAAGTTGCGTGTTTAAATTTTTTCATTTTTTTGTTTCAAACAGAATGTAATATTTAATTTGTATACAAGGTTTCGACCTTGGTTAATTTGATTTTTGTTTCACCTTTATAGGTACCGTTTTCATTATCAGCATCAGTGATATACAAGATCTCCATTAATGGTCATCCAAATATTTGTTAAGGACATATATTAACGCCAAAAACATTGTGTTCGAACCGAGTCCAAAATACAACGCATGGTAATAATTTAATCATATAACACGTCATTTGAACAGCAGCACAACGGAAGTAATGATAGCCTCTTTACAGTCGCGGAGAGGTCTGATAATTATTCCGTATTAAAATGTGCCTGCTTTACGTCACGCTGTATAAAATTCCGATATTGATCCAATCGTTACTAACTGTGACACACAATAGCCCTCCAGATAAGCAGTACGCATACTACCTATAAGTATTTCTTTCATAAATTCACAGGAGTAGAACTGATACTCCGCCCCTTTCAGCCCACCGCTACATAGGTATAAAGCAAACAGCCTTAAAGCAGACACAAATCGGAACGACTTGAACAATATTCTCAGAGGAACTTACAGTGGGACTTGTATGAGATTCTTTTTGAAATTTGTGATAAGTTAGAGATCGTTTGAAAAAAGCAAGCTTGAAATATTGACTTGATCAGTTAAAGCTTTATCTACGTTTGCGAGTTCTTATCAGGTTGGTATACTCTCTCTCTCTCTCTCTCTCTCTCTCACTTCACCTACAGAAACGTAAGAGCTGACACAAGAAATAGCAAATATTTTGTGAGCACATCTTTTCTTTACAAGCGAATCGCGGAATTTTGTGAAATGGTACAGAATTTTTATGATTTTGTTTGGAGATTTGTTTCTACAACGGAAGAGAACTCCCAGGGTCTAAGTTATTTAGGAATCAGTAAAAATGAATAGAAGCATTATTTGACTTTTTCAATTACTTCTAATACCTAAATTATAGCACGGGGACATGTCCGTTAAGTTGTACGTTTTGTGAGCAATGTCTTTGTTTCTAATCTGTGATAGACATATTGCATAAAAGTGGTCCGATCATCAACCATGCCCTAATGTTTTGATGAATTCCTCAATTTTAAACAATCCTACGACCTTCACAGTGGCTCGTATCGTTGCTTACAATTTACCTGTCATACATGTACTATATACAATAACTACAAGGGAGGACACTTCTCTCCTTTCTCGCGCGACCTATTTAAGAATAAAAACGCTGATATTTCAAGCCAAGCTTTGCAAAGCTTAATACATTTGGTGCCATTATTTAGCACAGACATTCGACTGTGTATCCCTATCCACAGTTTGACTTAATATATCTTTAAGGAATGCCAGACCATCTTCCCACACTACCGCTCCACATGGCCCTGGTAAACAAAGACCAAAAGCATTGTAGGTTGCAAACAATCTGAAATCTTTCAAGAAATGCAGTTAGTCATAACTCACAATGTAAATAATGCAGTGAATCTTGCCGCAAAGTAGTCACTTTTCTAAAAGCATAATACCATTTTTAGTTTTACGCCCAAAAAGTTTTTCTTTATATGATTTTACTAGATAATGTCTAAATATGTGATATGTACACAACTTTTGATATAAACCATTTTCAGCCAGATTCTTAAGGTGGCAGGGTCCAGTTTCGTAAATTGGCCCCTGGCAAATTTCTTAACTTAAGGCTATGGTGTGACTTTTTCAGCTATTATTGTTTACTAATTAAAGATATGGATATATTTGTGAACTAGGTGTTTCGGGCTTATGTTGTCCTTGAAATTGATGTCAGGCATGTACACCTTCCCTAGTTACTTTGCAGTATGTTGATAGTGAAATACCAATAGTCGGCTAGGAAGAAGAGCTAGCCTCCCATAGCAGTAAACACATGGGTTTGGGGCAAGTATAGTACTACAACGTAAGAAACATCACCCGATATTTTTGTGGTCTTACTGCCTAACTAACGGCGCTGTGTAGCGTGTTTTGATGTCGACTAAAAGTGTAACGAAAGTGAAATTTTCAGGAATATCACACACAACTGGCAACCAATAACGATGCTTTTCTACAAAGTAAAGTTATAATGCTTTTGTCAGACTTTTCTTCCCCTGGTGTCTTTTCTCTAATAAATTCAAATTCTCACAAAAAAAATGGGCCGGTTTTAAAGTTTCGTTGTTAAAATATGAGATTAATGGATAGAACAAATGGAGATCTGAGCAGAGATGAATAATAAAACAACGCGAATCCCCGTATACAGAAAATAAATTAGACGAACAAAATAAAAATTGTACAAGACCAATTGCAGGATGCACCTCAATCAGATAATAAATTAATTCAAAGTTTCTAAAATTCATTGAGCAGTTCCGTTTACTTTGATTCTGCAAAATCATCAAGAATCGTGTGAGCGTTTCGAACTCTAATTGTCTGGCATGTCTGCATAGTCTGATCTGGTTGCTGGCAACCGTCAAGAAACAACGTAGCTTGTCGATTGGAGTAGACCTGTATATCAACACTCTTGTCTCTGGTGTCTACTCTTCGTTCGTGCGATGCAGATTGTTTTTATGAACGGATTTTTTAAAATCCAAACACCAATATGGAAAAATATCAGCGTTGGAAGTGGTACATTATTTATAATCATATTTCATATATATAAAGACACAAAACTGTTTTTAAATAATTATATTTTGTTGTATTTGTGAAAATGTTGAATGCAATTTTATGTTAATTGTTTGCTTATGTTCGAATTGTAAATCATATTTGTGTCATCATGTTACATGCTGTGACTTTTGTTATGGTTGGGGTGGGGTGCTCCCAATATTTTATGTAAACTATTATGGAAGTCCCACCCAGGCTCGATTTTAGTTGGAAGTTAAATTAGTGAAAGATAGATGTAATGCTCCGAGCCCCAAGTCAGCAATGCCGACGGTAGATGGTTAAATATACAAAAAGGTGAAATTCAATGAATAAGAATTTAATAATTCAATAATCAAATGATTCAAATTCCCAACTACACTCCTTCCGCTCGACCCTTTAATAGCCTATTGCATCACTTGATTAGCAGTTGAGATCGATTTCCACCTGTCCTTGTATTCTACTCATCTGTGGTATTCTTCTCTCTCCTATTTCTCCCAATTCCTTCTCCTCTTCCTCCCCGACTTTCTCCAAATCCCTTCTCCTCCTCCTCGATTTCTCTATACTCCTTCTCCTCCTCCTCCACTTTCTCCTCCAGACTCCTTTTCCTCCTCCTCCACCTTCTCTCCACCGACTAGACTTCCGTCGACTTCGACTGTTTCAGCTAGTCTCACTTCCGTCTCCAACTCTTGAAGACTCGGGACTCAATCGAACCCGAAGTTCTGTGTTCCCTAAAATGCTTCCTGTGAAAACACAAGGACAGTACAATATTTTTTCTTAGCCCTCTCGTCTCACGCTACCCACAGCCTATCATCAGATAACGGCTATTAAATTTCTTCGGTCACGCATTCAGTCACATCGAGATACCCATACGTTCTTGTATGGTAAAACAAACGTCATAACACAACACGGTATCAATTACTTCTTATACACACATCAATAAATTCTGTCACATCAATACATATTCCTGATCCCGTTATACTAAGCAATATCACAATAATCAGATGCATTTCCTTGTCTTACAACTCATACAAAGTATACAAACATTCAAATATCCATGCTCTGATATATGCATACATCAATAGTAACTAAACTTACATACTTCACCCATTTTCCAAATTCACAATTCAAGTATGTGTAAATTCTAACATATCACATTAACAAATGCACTAGTTTACTACGAAGTAACCTAATAGCGAATTACAAAATTAATTCTGACCACAAGCTAACACTCTACATAATTCTGTACGTAAAACTCAAGCCCGTATCTTAAATAAGCATGCAAATGAAACACTACAAAAGGTAATTCTACATACTAAACGATGCTAGCAATTACGTACAATACTATAAATAATTACGTACAATACTATAAATAATTACAATTATGATGCCGTAATATTCTGCAAAAATCGAGCAATTAACTTGCTGACCTTTTCGAAGCTTTTCTTTCCTTAGAATCTGCCAAGTTTTATACTTTGATCCTAACCAAACCTCTTAACATATAGGTGTGGCAACTACAAGCCTTTGTTTAGATGCGAGCGATCGCCTTCGCCTTCTCAAGTTCTGATCTTTTGGCTGGTCACGGTAACATTGCGTAAGAGTTTAACACTAGCCTGCGGCAATCTTTAGACATCAAACTCATGGCCGCAGTAATATTTCCAAGACAGTAGATTATAGCTTATACATGACTTTATAGCTGGGGATTAGCAAACGTGACGCCTGCAATAAAGGAAATGTGTGCATACATGTTGTTTATTTTTGTTCTTTTATTGCCTTGTTTTTTTTAAAATTTAAATTTGGAATATTCGAATTCTGCAAGTAATAGTCTTATCTTTCTAATGAGACCTAAAACTATTTTTGCAAATATAGGTTTTCTTGTGTTTTCGAATTGAATGCGAAGTCATGTTTTTGTTTTCTCACGACAGCAAATCTCCAGATGATAACCGTTGTCCATCGTATGTTGAGCATCTGCGTTTGTAAAGAAAAGAATATTTATATGTATGAAGCTGGGGAAAAGGGAAGGTTAATCGCTGTTTTATATATGATTGAATGCATGGATGTAAAGAATACATGAATGGATTAGCGAGCAAATTACAGTTTATAGGATCCTTAAAGCCGATCAAAGAGAGAGAGAGAGAGAGAGAGAGAGAGAGAGGTGTGTGTGTGTGTGTGTGTGTGAGGTAGGGAAAGAGAACCCATTAGTGAAAGTTGCACTATGGTACCCATGCATTTATTTTATGTATAACCTGCGAGGTTGTTAACTTCGAGAAAATTTCGAACGACAGCGTAAACTTATGTTGTCAGATTCAAAAATGTCAAGTCCAAAGTTCTCGCAGAGAAATTTGTCGCGATTATAACTGACTTGTTTGAGTCTGTGTCTGATTTTTGAATCGATTTGTTTCTAATTTCAGTGCAGTGATGTATTGTTGAGACTACTCAGTGCTATTCTTAGTTAAATTTGATCCACATTTAATGTCTATGTGAGACGCCTTATTGAACAATTTTGATAATTGAATTACCCTATGCAGTGGAGAAATTATATACAACTTGATTAAAAACATCTCCACAGTCCAAGGAGGAGATCTAATGGGCATCTAAAACAGGTCATGTTCTGCTGACCTTGTGATTCACCAATAAAATCACAACTTTCCCATTTCTGAAAGTGACATACGTCATTCGGAACATTGTCGAAACTAACGTTAAAAAACATAATTTCCAAAGCTTTATCTGATAGGATACTAAAAATAAGTGGACTGGAAATTCCAAAGGTCATCAAATCATGAAATTTTTATCGATCAGATCTCTAAGTATCGCTGCAGAGATCTGATCTTAATCAGGTTGAAATTGTATATATTGACGGCCACTCAGAACACGTACTGCGTATCAGAGGCTGAATGGCCGAAACAACAATTGTCCGTAGTTTTTATAAGGTCAACTGCAGCGGAAGGATGACATGGGATCCGAATACAAGATTCAAAATCTGTGCACTCTTTTCCCTCTTTGCACAGTTGGTATGACATCTATAAATAAAGGCAGCATAAAGTCTACAAAAGAAAGTTATCACTGTACACCAACTTGTAATAAAGAAAATCAGTTTGTAAAAGATGGCCACATTATACAAGTGATCACACCAATATCACTTTAAGACGATGTTTTCAGATCATTGTTCTTGGACCGTTATTGAACTCGGCTACATCAGAATTATTTTGGTGTATTAAAGCTGTTGATCATGTTAAGTTACTTACAAGTGGCTGGTTGTACAATGAAGACAAGAAGAAGATAGCATTATTGTCCAGTACCATTCTGCATAATACGATAAAGTAATACATTCGGAGCTGTCTTTCAAGTGGAGGCAATCACTTCAAAATCATGTTCGCAACAATTTCAGACGTAATGGGGGCATGCCTTAGAAAAGTGCATAGTGATCCATGCTGGAACCCCATCTTCAGTAGAAGGTATACTTTCTTTCACAGAATCAAGTGACGGTATTTTATTGGCGTGTTAAAACTATGCCATCAGACATTTGCAACGTTCTACTGCGTTTATTTCGTCAATTTAAGTTCCTATAGTTCTCTCTTAATTTACCAATTCGATTTGTAACCGGATTTTGAATAATGTGATGTTTAATTCAAATACATGGAAATGAACCTTTTGCTCCTATAAATTGAATATGGAATATGACAAATCCAAAGCAAAGCAGACAAATTCTTTCTATATCGACTTCCACACACACACACAGCACCGGATTTGAATCATTTACGGATTTACGCGCGGAGCCCCCTATGAGCACGGCCTTCGAAAGTAAACTTTTAAACAAGTTTTATATGATGTTGAACTTAGAAGTTTCTTCAGTCGCTTTAAAATTACTTTCTCTTTATAGATATATTTTAAAATCTTACTAACGAGCGGGGACCTTGTAAACCCAGGGCCCGGGAGGGCCACATCGGTCCGATCGGCCCAAGGCCGGCCCTGCACATACACACATATACTTAATCCATGTCATCAATTAATACGTTATTTATTTTGCATGCTCTATTTGAGAAATTGCAAGTTCAAAGCAATGAGCTGATTGTAGAATAGAAAAACAGTTTGCAGAGTATGTTCAAGAGGTTAGTATGCAGGGTAGGCTGGCCTTCATGTTGAAACCACATTCTTTTTACAACAGGATTGATTTGTTTTCAGCAATACCGGAGAAGAATATTTAATGCCTAGTGTCAGCAGACTCCAATGTTACAAGATTTTGTCTGTCTGTACGAGGCTGCTAAGTTTTATGCTGCAGTCCCTGTCAACATGATGCACACCTAGTAATCCAAGTGACATGACATTTTAAGCAGAACAAAGTCAAATAGATACCTTGCGTACATGACATTTATGAAATCTGCCAAATCTGATGTATCACGTTAAATTGCTTTTCACTTGACTGATAATTCAATCCAATGCATAACCAAAACTTCTGACATCATACAACTGGACATCAAAGGCCCGATATATTTCCGAATTCATGAATGCACTACTTGTCACCTTTCTGACATAATAACGAGTTACTCCGAATAAGAATTAGAAGTAAACTTCTCGCCGTCCCCTCCCCCAACTTGATATAAATCTATTTTATTTTTCTAGTGACCATGACCGTAAGTATAGGCCAGAGGAAAAATAGGGATACGTGGAGATATAAGTGTAATTCGTGCTGATCCTGCAGTCAATATACATTATATATGATACCAATCTTCATGGGGGTTTGGGTCTAATGACCATACAAAAAAACTTTAACCAACAACTTAATCAAGATTATCAAATGATTCTGAACTTGCCTTGGGTGCCGAGGGAGGATAGAGGTGTGTGGAGACACAAAGGAAAATCTTACTTATCATCCAGTTTACAACACCAGTTCCTTTAGGGTCTGGGAATTGTATCTAAGCAGAAGAAGACTTTAACCAGGACCCTAACCATAATTGTTGAATGTCGATAAAGACATCGACTCCATGAAATGAGTGAAGCCTATGTCTTGTGTCCGTAAAAGCTGTTTGACAACAAGGGAAGTGTGCAAATTGCTTACTTTAAATAAAATCTCGCTTCTCTAACACCCCACTCCAAGACATGCGAGGGAAATCAATCGATATTTGAAGTACCGTCTCGATTAATTTGTAGGTATGATGCTAGCTGACTGCAGCTGTTAAGTTAAAAATGCGGAATAACTTCAAAAAAAAATAAATGGCTAGCCCAGATTCACGTCAACATAACCTGAATATTAGTGTAACGTGTACCAAGTCACATATCGCGTTTCACAGCTGTGGCAATAGTTGCAGTTTGCTCTGTCAAGTATTCTGTTCAGGTCAAAATTTAAAATGGCTACTATTCCTGTGTATTTTCCCAAAATCTAACAAGGAATTTCACTATAACAGACGGGTTCTGGAGAATTCAATTAAGTAGGCCAGATTTTAAAATTCCAGTCCTACTTGGTCATAACATTTATTGTTGTGTAAATGCATATTTTGATGCCCTTGGTGGTACATAATGTTTAGAATTTCTATGTGTTAATTCTTGTTGCTTACTCGTTTTGATACATATGATTCGTTCCAATAAGGAAATAAATCATTTTCCTTGTAATAGTTGTTTAACTCTGTGTGCATCGTTTTGTTAAATACATTGTTGGATTTTATCCCCACGATTTTGGTGTCAGATTTAATCACGGTTCAACCACGTTACGGGCTATTGGTAATACGTATTAGCCTAACGGGTGGGTGGGTGGGGTGGGTGTGGTATTGTCAAATATCACGTATAGTATATCACGTAATGAGTTTAAAGTTATATAGTATTAACTTTAAAAAAGTGTCATTTAAATGTTCATGAGCAATCAATTTTACGGAAAAAGTATTTACACGAGCCAAAATAGGTAATTTAATATTGTATTTTACGCGCAAATGATCACGACATTAGAGATAGTATTGAGCTATTGCATTGTAATCATCTCGTTGCATGAAGAAAAATCAAGATGTAATTAGTGTTACATTTTTCATACACATCGGCCTTGTTTTCAGTGCAAGTCAACCCGGTCCATTGACTGACAGTCACATTACACGCATACCTGTAACCTGATGGCTATCAAACTTTCCGTATCGAAAGGACAGTTGTGGTCGGTACTCAATGGCTTAGAGAATTCCGAAACATTCCGGAAATACATACCATCTTTCACCGCACGTGGTTCTCTAAATATTAATCCTCCAACGTGTATACCTTTGGTTTCATCAGTCTTCATAAAAATGTTGCTGATGACCAATAAAAGCCTTCCTACCTTGGTTCTTTTTTTAGGAACTACTGTCAAGGTTGTTTAGGACTGACTAGAATCCATTTTATTTGAAAACAAAACCAGCTCATGTGCTCTTTCTCCGAGTTTTATTTTAAAAAATCCACTTCTTGCCACTAAATCGATTATTCATAAGTGTCATTAGCACTTCATTTTCACTGCATATAGACTGAATATTGCTGTACACTGCATCGAAGTATGTGGACAAATGTATGATTATTTATTATGTTATTCTTTCGCAAATTCAATGCTAAATGTTGCAAGATGCTAAACCGAAAGAAATGGGGCATCAGTATTACCATAGTTTGTAGCCTTTTATTCGCGATCCGAGTACCGTCCCCACCCAGCTATACTGAATTGTGCACTACCAATTGCCCTTAAGGTATCACGTTACCCATTGTTTTTCATAGATCTTAATGATAAAATTTGGTGAAATTCATCCTACTTCGGCATGCGCGCCAAACACTGTCATAGAGAACAATGTTATGTTAATTTGAAATAATCCTGCTAGACAACAGGAGTAAAGAGTTGTCCAGTCACAACAGATCCATTTTCAATGAAGTGCATCACATTTTTAAAGAATTATAAAAATACAAAATATTGTCTAGATATGAACTATCATCATATCGCATGTTGTCAAGGGACTTTACAATTTTGCAAGTCTGACATAAATTACATCTCTTACATAGCACCAGTCACAGCTAGTTTTGTCGTTTACTTCTGAAAACGGGGCCCTGAGTGGCCGAGTGGTCTAAAGCGCTCTCCGTTACGGATCATTGCCATCTCACCTCTGTCTGCGCGGGTTCGAGTCTAAGATTCGGTTAATGTGGATATGTGAGAAAGCTTGCCAGTAGCTTCTCGTGGGTCGGTGGTTCTTTCCGCGGATTTCCAGGTTTCTTCCTCCACCATTAATACTGGCCGCCATGTATAGCCTATCGTGTGCTGAAAAATGGCGTTAAGCCCCACTACAACAGCAACAAATTTCTGAAAACAATGCGCCTATACATTAAGCTCCGCCCACCTGAAGTCTGAACTGAACGGTATACAACAGTTAGACGTGCCGAGGTTAGTCGTAAAAGCCGTAGCTATTGGTAATATAAATATCGTGCGATAGACTGAATTTCAGATACAGAGCAGTAATAGGTAAACTAGTGAATTAGATTTGTGTGTACATTGCAGTAACAATCGTCGCTTTTCGTTCCTTGGTGTGGTATTGTGTGACTTCCTGGAAAAGTTTGCGACCAACCCAGAAATATTTCGTTGCAAATATGCAAGTAGATTTTCAGATATTTAATAATTTTCATTTTTTTAAATCTAAATGTTTGGTAAAATACCGGACAATGAATGTGCGTATGTATGAACGAACGCACGTATGAAATTGTTCAAAGCCATATAGAACCAAACATCAATAAGATACATAGCCAGTATGGAATGGATAAATTTATAGATAGGCCTATATTTGACTCGTTAGAACTGGTCAATGTGACTGTGCATCCTGTTTGTATACTTGGGTGGCGGGGAGCCGTGATTTTTTTAATTTTGTGTGAGAGGAGAATTAACACAAGTGGGATTTAACCCGTTTAAATGAGCAGTATGCTCTATTCTAAAGCTATATAGGTCACAGATTATATATTCAGGTGATATTACGACTTTCATGGTTGATCCAGGTGTCGTACCACAGCGGACAGCAAAAGATATTGGAACTTTGAAGGGCAGTGATGAAACAAGCTAAATATTCATAAACTGAGCAAATTTTCACGCAGTTGTAAAGTTAGAATGTTTCAGCATTATTTGAATCTAGGAGCTTCGGTACACTTAATTGGTTATGATAAATTTAAGCGACAACACTTGTCCACATTGACTATGTAATCCTGCTTCCATCCAGGCAATCCGAACGCGCTCAAGTCTTTCCTCCAACGATGGGGTAAAGCACAATATTCTAACAGCTGCCATTGCGTGTATATACCTTGTTTGCCAAATGACGATCATGTACATCACAGACCATGTTAGTGTTCCTTACAGGCGATTCGACTGAGATGACTACGATAATTATTCTCGGCCGAAACATTCTCAAATTTCTTTATTCAAGTTGTAAAGAAGAAGTTCTTTTTATTGACCTTTTGGAAATAATTCCATAACGGTATCGGTTTTTTTTTTTTTTACACGATTCTGTTTTGCCTAGGCTACTTTAATATGTGACTTTGTTCTCTGGCATTTTCTGGAGATTTCGCACTTTTTGTGCTGTATTACTCAATCGAAGTATATCGAGATTGAATCTGGTTGACAATCCACGGTGTGTTCTGACGGACCATCTAGGGTAGGGTTAAAATGATGAGTAAGGTGACCGTATTAGTATTTTTTTTTACATTAAATGCTATGCTGATCTGTAGGCAAATAAACTGTGCGCATTCAGGAGTTCAAGGCAATCGCCGTTTGAATCAACACTTGCCACTAATGAACAGTCAGTAATCTTTAACTGGGAGCAGTGTAATGTCTGTAATACTATTTTATGTAGGTGTTGAAGTATCTTGGTCGAATATTGCAGGGAAAGAGCACGTTTGCTCATTTTCAGCTTCCCCGTACATGCTTAGATGCAACGAAAGGAGCGTTTTAATTTTTCCCGATTTTACGAATGCGCTGTTTAACGACGCTCTTACTATAAATACTGGGATCTTCAAATGAAATGGAGCTAGGCAGCTCAAAGTTTTGAATCCTCATATCCAAAATAGTTGTGTGGAGGAATAAACATTTTTTCAACGTGAAATATTTTGCGGGACTGAAAAATATCTTCCGTAGGTAGCTATTTGTCCAGGACAACTTTAGAAAAGTAACTTTTCCTGAATTTCGTCTCACTTGTCCAGTTTTTCAAGGTTCACAATTTCTTCATTCTCCAGTGCCTAATGTGTACAATGATGTCAAAAAGCGGCACATGCAATTACGTGGCTAAGACCATATCATATATCTCATTGTTAGGTACAAGATTATATACTGCAATGTCGTGTCTTTTATGTGTGGTATGCAGTCGTATGTCATGCATTTTCTACTTTTAGAATGACTAACCTCTTCATTTTACCGTTTTAGTTGTCTGCTTGTCAGAATAGCATCTGATTGTTGTTATTGAAGTTATCGAGTGTAAAATAGTTTTTTTTCTTTAGTGACATTCGCCACCAAAACTGCCAGAGAGCATGTCTACATTGGGTGTTTCTAGTCGCCAAAGGGGAACTGTCTGGAAGCATCCAGAAAAAAAAATATTGCAAAAAGTGGCTACCAGGAAAATAATTTAGATTCAGCAGGATCTAATCAGAATATTTTGCATTTTGTTTTCATCTGACACTGTTCGAGATGTTACTGCACAAAATATCTTACTTAAATTGGTATGTCAACGATAAACACGACAGCCACCATTATGCCCCTTTATTGACGTCGTAACAGGATTTGACCCGGTTCACATGTCCATTGACAAACCATACAGTTCTCCTGAATTCTTGGGTTAGACCACACTTGTATTGGCCACATACACCCTTCATGGATCCACCACGCGCACAAGTTTACAGATCATCACTTCCGTCCTTGTATAGCCTTGATGGTCGAGCATGCTTCCATCCCCATACAGACAGACATACAGACAGCCAGACCGACAGCCTGATACACCCGCACACACGCAACTAAAATAAAACCAAACTGGTCATAATAACAGGTACGGAATTAAAATCTATAGACACATGCTACTAAATTAAACTCTTAATAGCGACCAGTAACATTTCGACAGTTCACAACGTTTCAAATCCGCGTAGTGACAAGGGCAACATTTCACGCTACGTCATCAAAACTGAATATGGTTCACATATTTGCAAATAAAATAAAATGTAACACTTACCCCTATGGCTGTAGAATGAAATGGAGAGCGTACACTCCTTGACAAGATGCCAAAAGACCAATGTGTCGATTATAACAGAAACGTGTCTTAAATCTACATTAGAACGAGTATTAGCAAGGGTAAAATACCCGTGCATACCGTGCTTTTTGTGTCTCTCGCCGAAAGCGATCTACGATGAGATACATGCTAGTTCAGTCACTTAACTAGAAAAACAATTATCCACCCTAGGTAACGTTGTACGCATGTACGACGAAAATGATCAAATCGTTCTAAGGCGAAACCAAGTTATTTCTTGCCTTATTTTGTGACAGACATGCACATAAATCATTCAGTCAACATACTAATCTCAAATGTTTTTGTCTAGTACATTCTGAGATTTAAACAAAGATATGTGACATTCCAGTACATTAGACCCTGCTGAACCTAAACTTCTTCCTATCGACCACTATTAGCAATATTTATTTTTCGAATGCTTCCTGACAGTTCCCATTTGCCCCCAACAGTTTGAAGGTTCCGTCGATAACTGGGAATAATGTAAACTTTTAAAAGGACAAATATTGTTGCCTTAATATGTATGAGTTAATACATATCTAGCTGTAAACTGTTCTCACTTTTATTTCAGTCATGTCAAACTGAATTTAATTTACACTTTAAAATCAACTGTCTAAATTGATTGCGGAAGGACAAAGGTCTCTATACCATCCTAAACACCTTTTGTTTTGTCCGAGTCCCTTCTGACCTTTCCAACCCCGTGTTAGTTCATGGATTGCTATTTTGGAGTGTCCGGAAACCGGACGAATCGGAACAAAGATCTCTCGGCTCATGACAAGTCGGGCCCAGGTTTGGGGCAACGCAGATTCAAGCCCGATTAAACTCGGTTCCCTATAGTTTGATAAGAAACCACTCTGACCAGTTTCTAAGACATGTCGGACCAATTATTTATTATCGACAAAAACTGACCTTAATGCTTCTTATTTGGTGGACATGTTCAAGCCATGATACAATTTGGATAAAGAATCATTGTTTTGACTAAGCGCTCGAGTTGGCTTTCATAGCGCATGACTTATTTTTGAGTTGTCCGATATGTGTCTTACAGCATTCAGGTGTAACCTGTTATTCGATGGCTTTATTTTCCGTTCACTTGCAAAGTGGGTCTCTGTAGTATTATATTTAACGGTCTTCACGCATGTGAATGTAAAACCTCCAAAATTAGAATTAAGGATTTCTGCAATATATCCTCTCACAACTATCTATAACGATATCGAAATTATCTAGTCAGTCTTGTGTATACTTCTACATTCATGCATTACAATATTACCTTCTAAGAAAGACCGCATCGATTATACAGCACACTGTAACAGCCATGAAAAGTCGCATTAAATCATTAGACCACTTGATTGAGATATAATTGACGTATTTTAGCAAATCCTGAAATTTGTTTTTCTTAATACTCCAGAATCTGATAAAGACTCCATTTCAAAATACGTATTCGTTGAAAATTCAACAGGTATATACTACTTTTACCAATATCAGCTTTGGAAAGGGAAATAAACGACTGTAACCAACAGCACAGATAACAATGATACAGGTCCACCTCGCAATCGGAAAATTCTTGGCATTTTACATCAAGTCAAGAAAGAAATTTCTTACGTGCTCACGTAAAGGACTGTTCTGATGTAGTACTAGAACATCTCATGTATTTTTACATTGGAAAATATAAATGTCTTAGTCATTTGCTACTGATTAATTTAATAATTTTCCAGGGAGATTGCTACTTCCTGTTCTCTAAACAGAGACATAATTTTATCCGCCTAATGCAGTTATATTAGTTAAATTGCTATTTTTCGCCATTAGCAGTAATTATATCTTGTGTCATTCTTATGTACTGGTTATGTTTCCTTGTACTTATGGCAGGCATTGAACATAATCCTAGGCCTGATACTATGCCTAACATCAACAATCTTAGTATTCTGCATCTTAATGGTCAGAGTCTGAAATCTAAAATTAACTAGATTCATGCAAATACTATGCGGTTTGATATACTGTGCTTTACTGTAACTTGACTTAACGAATTCATATCGAACAATTAAATATCAGTATTAGATTATTCTGATCCATTCCGTAAATATAGAACAACACTCGGAAGAGGGATAGCTAGAATATGTCCTAAAAGAGACATTTCTGTAATTCTACGATCTGATCTTGACCACCAAACAGTGAAACATCTGTTTGGGATCGTATTGAATTAAGCATTGAGAGAGAGAGAGAAAGCTCTGAATGCTAAACCAGACTTCCTAGTTCTTATGGGAGATTTTAATGACATTTGTCTTGTTCCTAATAATAAAATATTTCAACTATGTCACTCTTGTAGCCTACAACAAATTATACAAGAAACGACAAATTGTACAGGTATTCTGAGACTTTGATAGATGTAATAATATTTGCGCTGAAGACCCATCCTAGATTCAGAATGAAATAGGAAAACTCATCAGACAAAGGAAGCGGCTTTACCATCGAGCGAAACGCACATAAAACCAAAACCACTGGTTGTTATATCAACAAAAACAAAACAGAAACAAATTTATTAGTGAAATACGTAAATCTAAATATTTCCACAATCAGCGACCGCTCCTGTGGCCTAAGTGGTTAGAGCGTCCGCCTTGGATGTGGGAGATCGCGGGTTCGAACCAGAGGTTTCATTCAACCTAAATATGTGAGAGTAGGCTCCTTGAAACAGGCTCTTGATCATGTCATACAAGTGAGCTCCTTTCTACAAGACATATTCAATTTCACCGAGTGGTCTTTTGTCAAAAACTTGGGCTTAGACTCTTTAAAAAAAGCTGAAGACCTGATGAGAAAAGTACTGGAGGAAGAGGTGAAGAAAATCAAAGAAACCTGGAGAAAAGAAGAGAACTGGACAAAAGAGAAAAAGGAGAAGGAAAACAGAAAGAAGAAAGAAGACTTTGAGAAATTAAACAACAATTGGATAAAAGTGCAAGAGAAATTTAGAGCTATGGGTCATCCTGACTGGATGCCAGAAAAAGAAAAGAAGAAAGGAATTATTCAAAAAGTCAGGAACTGGTGGAAGAACTGGAGAAGATAAAAGAAGAAGAACCCAAAGGCCCTTTTCAGGGCCACTTCCAATGCCTCGAAAAGATCTTAATTTTCATATGGTCTCCAACCCCAGCGAATATATATAAAACCCTTACTCTTTTATACACGAATACTCTTGATTCGTGTTTGTCTATAACCCTCTCTCAGGTAGCCTGACGTCACAGTACTTCTCTTTTTTTGCTACATTGTTACCAGTGTGACGTCATGCCACCTGTCGCTTATCGCTATACAAACCCACAGTATACTAGTCGCTCTACAAAAATTTCCATTGACGCTATACAGGCCCAGGGTGTGCTAGTCACTCTACCCAATTTCCATTGACGCTATACAGGCCCAGGGTGTGCTTTTATTTCTTGACGCTATACGGGCCCGGGGGGGGGGGTCTGTAATGCTAATTCCCATTGACGCTACGGTAACCCCTATTACTACTTGCAACTCAATTGCAAGACACTTTGATTGGTACAAAGGGATCATAATACAAATCTTACAAATTATTTGCAGAAATACTGTGAAAATATCTGAAGGTTAAAAGAAATCAAGGTATATAGGATTTATTATAGAGAATTATAATGATTAATTCTGCCTACTATTATCAAGCATTCTTCTATAGAATCCAGGGATAGCACTTTCTGTTCTGTTTGGTATATATTTATAATTCTCTATAATAAATCCTATATACCTTGATTTCTTTCATAGGAATCTGGAACGATTGTGTAGATATATGAGAATTAATTACTAGGTCGTCATGCGAATGTGTCTGCTACACGCGAGTCCCTATAACACCGATTCAGTCGCATCATTTATTGGTGATGCGTGCTTAGTCGTGACGGAATATGGGCTGGTGTGTGCAGGCAAGGCGAAGGGTACCGTTTACCCGCGGACCTGGGTTCGAATCTCCGTAGAGTACGAATTTTAAATTCTCTAACCTGTATGATAGTATTATTTGTATTAAATTATATATATATATATATATATATATATATATGAGTGATAATGCGTGGGTGTGTGTGTGTGTGTGAGACGTGTCACTCCTTCGCTTGTGATAAGTGACGTTTCAAGGGTCCACACTCTTAAAATCAATTACTGATGTTGCAAAAGAATATTATAAAATGTATTCATTTTCAACTTAGCGTCACAGACGGTTTTACAGACAGTTTTACTCACAGGACCCAATTTACTAGACACCATATAAAGTGTACAAAATATGTTCTCCCCCCTTTTGAAACAAATTTTATAATCCCTCTATTATTAATCACGATCTCACGATACAACATGTCAATCACATACCTCACATATTTTGTAGGCATGGTCTAAGATGAGAATTTCAAAATCATACAAGTTTATGATTCTGTCTTTCATGATTTTGGGTTGGGTAGGGTGTGGTGCATCGGTTTGGGGATCTGACCCCTAATACACAATATGGACAATTTTAAATAGGGAGCGCGGTAACTTAGTTTGTAATGCGCCGGATTCGTAATCAGAGATTTGGTAAATGATACTGAAGGATGAAGTATTATTTTTAAAGATACGACATATATATTTCCTCAGTTGCCGATTGAAACCGTTAGATTAGTGTCAATACTGAATATTACTGAATTAAATCGTCTTGTTGTTGCTGGGTTACTATATTTCGACAAACAGTCAAGGCTATTTAGTATTCTGGGGTTAGCAAATCTAGAAGTTTACTAACTCAAGTTTTACGCCACAACTCAGTTGCAAGACACTTTGATTGGTACAAAGGGATCATAATACAAATCTTACAAATTTGCAGAAATATTGTGAAAATATCTGAAGGTTAATACAGATTTTAGAATAAAAAAGAAAAAGGGACCAATGTTGAGAAGAAAATAAATGAAGCCGAACAATTAAGAAAATAAAATGAAATATTTTATAGAAATCAGATGGAACCCAGCATAATGATTTGAAATATCTCGCATATAATACTATTTGGTTTTCCAATTCGCTGACGTCATATATATTTTGTCAATGTTAATATCAAATAAAGCACTGCACTCATATTATGAAACACATTCCAACACTGTATTTTCATTGTCTTTGTAGTTCTTAATTATTTTTCTGGAATGCTCAAAATGTGCAGATTTGTATATCTCTACGATTGAAGCATAATTGTATTTTTACAGATTGCAAGAATAGATGAAATTCGGAACATTCGATTAGGCTCAACCAGAACATTTTCTGATGAGGAACTCAATGGATGGATCACCCTGCAACAATTGCAAGGTAAAACCGTTGTGTGCAAATATTTTATGAACGATATGTGAATGACGGTCATGAATGGTATTGGGAGTAAAGATGTCCGCACAAATATATACTTATTTTTCTGTATTTGTGAGATATTTAGTACAACATGCTTTTAATTTCCTGCACAAAATCTGATATAATGCTGACCCTTATATTTTGTAGTGATTCAATCTTGGCCCTATGGTTATCCACTCTAACTGATAAATATCGGGTAAAAGAAAGTTCCTTCGATAAATAGAATTACGACTTTTGATAACTTTCAGAAGGTATCTCCCAACTTTATGCCTCTGATTTGCATTCCGCAATGGATATTGTCGTCTTGAATGAATGCTGTCGACCAATATACATGGCCTAAGCAGCATATATCCATGAGTTAGTTCCTCTCCTTAAGCTTAGTAAAATGTAAAAGATAATTAGAAATTAGTGTTTCAGTGTTATAAATGAAAAATACGTGAATGCACAAAGTACACAGGGTCAGAGGTAAGTCATTGTAACTTCTTTTCATTTTACAAAGATTAAATAGAACAGATATTTCGAATCAATTCACAATCTAATTTCTATATATTCGTCCTCGTGTGAAAAAGAACTTTAAATCAGAAAATGTAGAATGAAAACTTATTGATAAAATTGTTCTTTAGGTTATTTTGATGGTATCAGAGTTAGCTTAAAATGTTTGGTTATTTCACTCTATTACCTTTTTATCAAAATTTTGTTTTTGTGAGCTCAGTCTTTTAGACGAGGGAACGAAGAATGCAAGCACTTGTTCAGGACTGATATTTGTTTTTACTTGCAGAAAACCAAAGCAAACTGAGAACATTGTATTTATTCACAACTTATAATATTACTGTGAAATCTCTCGAGACCAAAATTCTTCAGGAGCAGTTGAAATAGTCTGTTTTGAGGGGTGTGTGATTACAGGGCTTTTCAACTAAGAATGAGATTTTATCTGGCAATTGAGATTTCAGTGAACGTGTGTGTCTTTCTCTGTTGTGTTTTATTCTTATTCTGCATGGCTTTAGGTTTTTCAAAGACAATTGGCTGGCTACATGCTCTGATTATCCTTCGCTTTTATGATGTCAGTTTGCTTTTTGTAATGTAAAGTTGCCCGAAGAAAAAGTCAATAAAAATTAAACTAAAACTAAAAGAGTCAAAGAAGGTACATATTTTGGTTTTCAGTGTAAAGAACTTGATCTTTAATGAGTTGAAGTTAATTCTAATTAAAGACGGATTTCGGTTTGCTGCGGTTTTGGTCTTGAGAAGTGTCAAGGAATTAATTTTCATCTAATTCTGTTATAGTAACGACCTTGAATGAAATGTGATCCTTCTGACGCATGCTGGTGAAAAGTTAGATATTTAAGAAAGATCACCTTGATACCTGTTCAGAATAACTTTAAAGAACGGTAAAACATTACAATGATAGCAAATCATGAATGATAAAAAGAAGTATTCCAGGTAGCTGTCAAGCAATGATTATTGGGATTTCCTTAATCGGAGCAAGAGTGTTCGAACAGTCGTCATAGTTTTGGTTGGATGGGTAAGCTAAAAGTCTTGGAAGAGATTTTCTGACTATATTGTCTTTCCTGACCACCAGTACAATAAATGCATGATGAAATGGACCACTCTCCGCGAATATAGTTCGTTTTCCTAATTAGTTATTGCTGGGGATGATAAATGCTTTCTATATAGATTTCAGTCAACGCTGGAAACATTAGATTTGGAAATCCATGCTAAATGTTACGTAAGATTGTTTACTGTGGTATCGACGGCCGTAAGTAATAATGCAATGTTGAATACATATATTATTTATTTTATAGCCCAAAACCAACAGTTGAGGAATCTCTTAACATGTAGAATATGCCGACTAAACCGCATCAGCTGTGTCCATGAGTGTGGACAGTTAACATGCCTGGACTGCGCAGAGACGCTTCTCAACTGTCTATTTTGCGGCACTCCTATTAGAAACAGATATCCCATATACCTACACCCTGCATATTAAAATGAAAAGCAAAGAGACATTTTATAGTTTGCCAAGCATTATTTTTCAAGTTTATGAAAGATTGCACGAATCTTAAGTATTGGTACAAGAAACACTCGTGGCATACAGAAATTTGCAGGTATATTTTAAAGTCTACTAGAAAGCACCTGTTTTGCCAGTTCTTGCCGTACTATGGACATGCGGAGGTATTTCGTCTCCTTGGTTATATTGGACCTAAATACTGTGATAAGATTCTATTTTCGATTAAATGTTTAACAAAAACATATTTAGAAACTTTAGCATATAATCATCAAATTGTAATAAGAAGATGCACGATGCAAAGAAAATTGAAGAATTTTGGACTGTTCAGGAAGAAATATAAAACCAATCTCATCCAGGCTGCTGCATTTCCTCAGAAAGAGATAGAGAAGTCTGGTTGTTTGCATACATACAGATGGATTGACACAAAATATTATAGTGATGGTCTTGTTGTCTTTCATGAAAGTGTCAGAGTTCTGTTGCAAATGAAAGATCCTGAAGAAGTCGAATTGCGGAAAAGTCGCCGTTTGAGACGCTGCTCGTACTTTAATCATGTACCCAACTACAAGGTGCAAATGGATTCTAATAATCAACAAAAATCATGCGGGATATTCATTAATGGATGCGTTAATGAATTTTCGCGACATTAAGTTTGGTTGCAGGTTAGTGGTGGAGGAATGGCACGCAGTACTGACTATTATTTAATAGAAGCGATTAATTGTTGGAAAGTTTGTCCTCGAATAGTGTGCATAGAGATGGGAGTGGAGAATACTGTTTTATACAAAATGCAAGCTTTTATTAGGAGATGTCATCATGACGATCGTGCTGCTGATGATAGTGTTGTATGTAGAGATAACGTGTTGAATTCTGGTGTAGTGTCCTTAAGAAACAATGCCTACATTTCTCGATCGATCTATTCGGACAAATGCAACGAGATGGTTACTTTAGCGGCGACTATCTGGATAATCATTTGTTACGATTTTGCTTCCTGGAAATTATTCAAGTGAGTATTTGTTAACATACGAGTATTTGAAATATTGAAGTCTTATCGTATGAATGATTTAGTTAAGAAAAGGGTAATCGTAAAGGAATATATGCTAGCCACTTTGATTTTCATCCAATTTTCCATTCACTTACGTAAGTCAGAATGAGAGCACTCCATGCTTGTTTCCTCTTTTCGGGTGAAAAATGTCAAACATAGTGATTAATAAGTCACACGTTTTCTGCGGCGTCTTTTTATTCTCCGTGCCCATAACTCGAAAAGTACTCTTTCGAACTTAATGAAGCTTTCAATGCTTAATGTTGATGGAGTGCGGAGTAATCTTTTTCATTAATGTGGAGTCCCTTTCTCATATAAGGTTAAAGCAACCACTAATTACTGTATTTTTTGTTACAATTTATTGTAAATTTGCCTGAATTATGCTATTATTTTTGGATTATTGTATATGTAAACAGTTCGCATTCTATCTAAACCAATCTTCCATAGAATCATGCCCTGGGTTATGTCCCATGGTATCTTCCTGTCCCTGGGGACAAAACCTCACTGTCATCACTAGAAAATCATAGAGATGCCCACCATATAACCATATATGCACTTTCTCAGCATGCGATGTCAAATGTATATATGCATGAAGTCATCACATGCCAATGGGTCTGTTTCCGCCCTATTGGAACCGGCTTCTGGGCCATGACTTCAAACCACAATTTGACATCCCCACGCCACATTGAAAAGACACTTATGGAAGCAACGGCAAAGTAGCCTGCAGAAACAGAAAAAGGAAGCACATAGCTCGGATCCATATTATTTTCGTTAATTATTAAAAACGCCTGAAAAAAAATTTCTATGAAATTTACGACGCTGGATAGTCATATAATTTAATGTGCAGTTTGATAAAATGTGCAAGATTTCTTTATGGTAAAAAGTTAGGAAAAGAAGTGACACGACATTTTAAAATATAAACTCAGTAATTTAATGAATCAGCAGAAAGAATATGGTTTGGTCACAGACAACAAATACAGGAATTGCATGCAGTTTTAGGCAATGTTTGTCATGAAAATAATTATATTTTCTGATTGACTTATTTATTTCTTCTGAAATACAGCATTTCCTTACTACACTTGAAAGGAAAAAGACGATATAGTGAAGATGATTTTGCAAGATTTGTATTGACTATTTTATAGGCTGAACTAGATACGGCTGTTGAAGTGTGGAACAGGCATCGCATCCGAAGTGGTTGAGTACAGGACTACCTTACGACAAGCCCGTTTTGCTGTACACATTGTCCCACTTGTATGGATTCGAGAAAAGAAACTGCCAGGTAGACAATATATATACCGAAGTCTGCTAGGAAGAATGCCAAGCAAAGATTGACTTGCCGTGTGACGAGGATTTGTACCAGGAACTCGGAATATATATATATATATATATATATATATATATATATATATATATATATATATATATATATATATATATATATATATATATATATATATATTTATATACATATGAAAAAGTAGTAAAGAATACTGATAGTCTAGTAATGTCTTTTCCATGTTGTGTAATTGTAGTGTTAAAATTGTCTGAAAGTTCTGAAGTAACTAAAGTTAGTAATGAATAAAAAAAAATTCCTTGTTCTAACACTGAAAGAAATACCACACAGTTCATAAAGATAATAATACCAAACAAGGTTACAATGAGAAAGTATCATGATAAGGGTCTAGTGTCAGAGAAATTTGAATAAATACAGTGAAGAAACATTAATCACACTATGTACCATTTGCCCCTGGGTCAGTCTTTCTGTGTCGGTGACTCTTTTCAAGAAAATATCCGTTTTACATGGGATACGGAATGACATATTTATAGTCACATTTAAAAAGTCTTCCATTAAATTTGTGCGTATGCAAAATCAAATATGGCTTCCACTCCAGTTATTTTGAAAAGGAGTCTTTTCTTTTTACAAAAGTGCTAAATTAAGGGCCCTATGAAAATCACAGAAAATGACAGATGACATTTTGCAGTTATACTCTTCATGTAGTGTTATTTTCTTTGGTCCCTGGTAAATCATTTCTATGCAATTAGAGGCAGAAAATGCTGAGAGTATGTCTATGCATTATTGGATATAAATGAGTAGATATATTTTCTGAACAATAGAACATCAGACTAGTTTCTATTTAATTTTTCAGGAAAAGTTCTCCCTCTCCCCCCAACTCCCCCCCCCAGTCTAAAACACAAAAGCACCATAGAAAAGTGCTCAGTGCCCTCAGTGACCTTTTCTAGAAAGTATGTTTTGTACAAAATAGTAAATCACAGTTACACAATTACAGCTGTACAGAGTATTTGAAATGGTATAGACTTCTTGCCAATAATTAAAATCAATCTATGGTACTGATTTGTTTTAGACTATATATGTTAGCGAATGGATAAGAAAAATTATAATCGATTGTCTATGTGTGTTAGTTGTGTTTTCATTCTACTGTATGTATATTTGCCAAATGTATTTTGTTAAGTCACCATTCATGCATTGTATTTTAATGTGAATATTAAATTGGGCTGAATTGTAAAAGTATACGTTTTATTTTCTCAGTATATGCCAGTTCTCTTAAAAATGAATTGTTTATAACTAAATTATTAGGCATTATTTTGGTTATGTTTCCTGATTCAACAACTATTTCTAACTCTAAGTATTCTCTGTCAGATTTTTCCCTTCTCCTCTTTTTGACCCTCTCGTGTATAATTTTTGCCAAGCCTACAATCAGTCGGGAAAGAAGACTATGTTATTTAGATTAGCAGTACTGTGTAATTTATTTGACAAAGTGATGATGACAGGACCTGAAGAAACCTGCTCGCTTTGAGGCTACTAAATTACGGCATACAGCGGGTCACTGCATCCAACATGATAGTTTGCAAAGTCTGTCTCGAATTATTTAGAGCATGACCCACTTGAGTAAAATGAAAATTACTGCTACCCACCATTAAAGAATAAACCTCATTATCTTTTTTCTCTAGTCATTAAAACGACTCACGGTTTGATGACCAGAGACAGTGTGATCAACTGAATGCAATATATACTGGGGGTGGGCAAGATGTGTATAAAATTGTGGTAATAATAATAATAATAATAAAAATAATAATAATAACGAGTGATTCTGCAGGGTCAGACCCCAAAAAGTGGTCTCAATGTTGTAATTTGGGCATAGAAAAATTAAGTACTAAAAAAATTATTTTTTTATTCTAAAAAGTCCAACAGAGGCTTCTACGAAAAAAAAGTGTAGCGAAAATGTTGCTGATTAATATAAGTGAATTTTATTTTCTGGTTAAGTCTCTTTGAAGTAGCTGAATTGGTTATACTACTTGCGACAAGATTTACTGAATTTGAGTAAATATCAAGATATTTGCCAGCAGCATATATCGATTTAAATTCTTTTGGTTCACCCTTATCAAAATTAATTGATTTAATGG
The DNA here is from genome assembly GCA_016617855.1 of Megalonaias nervosa. Classification (NCBI taxonomy): domain Eukaryota; kingdom Metazoa; phylum Mollusca; class Bivalvia; order Unionida; family Unionidae; genus Megalonaias; species Megalonaias nervosa. Next base: position 15,731 of record JAECUM010016412.1, on the reverse strand, counting down.
GTCGAGGTATTTGCATGTGTCTGCCAGACATTGATCGTTTGGTATTTTCTCTGTGTTATCGCTTGAAGGTTTTTTAAACTATGATCGGTTATATCAGAATTAATATGATCAATGACGAGATCATTATTGATAATGCCATTTAAATATTCATATACAAATCTATGTGAGAGATAGTGTTTTATTTTTCATCGCAAAGTATTGAAATACTGATCATGATATAACCTGTATTTTTGACAAATCAGAGAGGTTGTTTATTTTTGCAATGTCTAATAACACCAGCTCGGTTAGCTTTGTAGTTGACAAAAACTGGATGTGTCTTAAATTCATCAGGATCAATATTTCTTTCAGCTTTCTTCATTATATTATTTGACTTTCTCTAATACAACATTATTTGCTATAATATACCTCTCTATGCAGTCTCTTGTGTCCTTTATTTTAACATTATCATCAGCGTTCATGATTTGAAAATCTCTTTTCAACGCACGATATTTTCGCCCACCACAAGCGACACATAATTATGTTTACCTTTCACCCCCACCCCACATATCAGACTGGGTTTTGGGCCGGTACTGCCAAGTCTCGTAAGTAATGATATGGATACTACAATAATCTCCGCGACAGTTTTTCCACAAGGAGTTACTGATCCGATCTTTAGCCACCTGGAATAATTTTTTGCCGTTGGCATAATTATAGTAAAGATAGTATATCGTATACTATAGCAATGAGTAATTCTACTGTTGCAAAGCAGCTGAGAGAACAGTGTTTTAAACTAACTGGTATAACACCACATTTTCCAAAGTCGAAAATTGCACAAAAAATTTACGAAACGAGATAAAATCATTGTTAACCGCGACTGAACTTGAGAGGTTAACCGAGACTGAACCACAATACACCACTAGATTTGATTTCGATGGATTACCAGGTGACAAAAATAACCGTCCACCATTTTAGCCGAAATGACACGAATTTATCAGAATGGCCAAAACTGAATTTAATCAAGAGGGTGCGTCTCATGTTTTTTGCAACATTCCAGATAGATCAAGATGGTATTTTCTTGACTCCACCATGAACGACAAACGAGCAGCGACTATTATTTATAATTTTGTGAATGAAAAACGATATCTGTTCAGGATAAAATTTATTGTCTAACATGTTAGACAAGATGACCCAACCTGGATTATTCGTGATAAACTCGACCCTATTAAAGAATCACGACGACATAAAAATGTCGTCAGCGTGGACAAAAACCCCAAACCAGGCACGTTTACCGGAATAGAGAAACCATACTACAATAAAGCGTATCCAGTGTCCACAGTGGTATATGCACTGTACCGTTTAAACGATCCTGATATTAAAGTTCTTCCCCCAGTGAGATCAGGCACGTTAAATTGAGTGGCTCAGCGTGTCAGAGAACATTTTATTAACGCGATACGTGGAAACGGACTAACAGAATAAAAAATAAAACAAATAGACGAGTGGGAAAACTCTCTTGTCGATGGAGCTAAAATAGATTATGTCTCCGTATTGGAGCGGTGACTAAAATTTCCGATCGTGGCAAAAACAATAACAAACGAGATTTTGTATAAATCCGACAAATACTGAAGTAAAGGTGTCCCAATAGCGATAGTTGATCATAACAGTCACACCTGGACTGAATCATTAACAAAGTTTCCACGACAATGAACAACACGAATTTATGACGTCGATATTTTTGAGGAGAATTATAATATTAGTGCGCATGACCTTGTATCGGTCTGGTTATTTCACGGTGACGATGCAGATTTGTCTGTGGCAGATTTATCTTCAGCAGATACATCTGTCACAGATGAATCAACATTTGATTAGTTTGTGCTAACGTCTGGTATACTTTATAGGATAGAATCTCTCAAACGTGCGATGAAACAGATTGCGGTAAAATATAACGGCGACAATGATGAATTACTCAGTAACTGTCTTACTACGTCGTCTGTTGTGGCTCATATAGCACAACAAAAAATTCTTGGCGTCCAACACCAAAAGAATATCTCTACGATATATTATGATCTTGTGTCGAGTTTGGACATGGTGGTCTCTGGAACACAAAATATAATTATGCCGATATGATCTCAGTTGACAATGTGCCATTTTATCCGGCTAGTTTTCTTGGATACGACGAATGTCAACCGTATTTTGAACGGCTCGATCATCCAGAATACGAAATGACCAGAGTAGCAATAAACGGTTCGTTGCCTGTCGACTAAGATCTGACTGGATTTGCCGAGATTGAATCATTCGAGTTTTCAGCGAGTGTTCATCCGGTTGTACCTGCCTGGTTTGGTCATCATTTTAATAAATCGGACACAAAAATTAATCTTTACGACCGTTGCGTAAAACCCCAGGTGGCTGGGCTCAAGTAGAAATATTACGGTATTTGTTAGATAGTGGTATTTTAACGTCGCTGACTGTAACCTCTGCGACAGTATCATACAGGACACAAAAATCGGTCAGGCTTACTCAAGATGATAAAGAATTTGCAGAAAAATTATCGGTAAGTTTACATTCTTTGCGTTATCAGATAATAAACGCCGCTGCACAAGATTAATCATTTGCCTAGGAGAACTTGATTTTGGGATCGCAGAAGCAACGTCGAGAGGAATATTGATGTCGCGGAAAAGTTTTATCAAGCGAGATGGAACATATATTGGCACAATAGTCAGCTACTACGACGGCGACTCGGCGCAGTCCATTCATCTGAGATCTTCGATGCTCGCATATTCGTCAATAAACCTTTTATATATAATCAACTGGTTTCCAGCGGATGTTGTTAGAGTCGCCACGGATTCATATTATATAAGTAGATCGAAAATGGATCTTGTGAAACCATTTATCAAAACAGCTCCGCTGCTTACAGACGCTACGAGTCAAGGCGGCGTCGAAGTCAACACCGACGATGCTAGTTAGGGTCACTGGAGAATAAAACGTGAACAAATATGTAATTATTCTGAATGTTAAACCAGTCGGCGCTTATTACCCAAACGATAAATTATCAGGACCATCATTGTCACCGGCAGTGAATGATCCAATCGCGAGACATAGCACAGCCTATCTGAATGGTCCTGGTGGTTCTGGTAAAACAACACGTGCGACAGACTTATTTAATAACTCAGACATGATTGTGCTCACGCCAACTCACCGTCTTGCCAGAGAGATGAAACAGTGGAGAGTTAAGTCATGCACGTACCATAGTTGTTTTAGATGTCATGGTGATGCGTGGACCCCCACGCAGATGGGTGAAAATATATTCCTAAAATCATCATCTGGGACGAAATATGCACCGTGTCCAAATATATTTTAAAAATGTTTCTTGATTACCTACCGACAAAAAACACGACAATTACCATATATGGCGGTCAAGGACAGCCTCCGCCGTTTACAGGAGAATCCCCACATGAATGGTTAAAAAATTACGTTAGCCACTACGAAGAAATATTGTATGATCATCTAACGCGCAATGAAACATTACGACGGTTGAAATCTCTAATCAGATTTACAGCCGGACAAGATTCAGTATGAAATAATGCCTACTGCAATTCCAGAGATACCAGTGTCTGATTTCTGGAACTCAAGGGGACCTAATGGTCTAATAGTTGTATCCAGGAAAATTGTACGCGATTTACTTCAGCGTAGATTATTTGAGCTTCACAAAGAAAAATTTCCAGATCTACCAGTTGCACTATGTTATCGCCCTGCAGATACCCGTCGACAAAATGTACACGTTGACATTCTGGAACGGATACACAACAAAAACTGGTTATTAATGATATCGTCGAAGTTCCAGTAGATGCTGTACAGCAGGACTGCTGGACTCCAGGTTATGCGATAACAATTCATTCGTCGCAGGGGCTAGCAATCTCAGATACAAATATCTGGATTGTCGAAGATCGCATCGAATGATCAAATTTAGTTTATCTAGCTTTATCGCGAATCACAAAAATATATCAGCTGCGAAGAATTGTCTGAGTAACAGAGTAGCCAACAACACCTGTTGTATAAACTATACCAACAACCAACGCGGTGAAGAAAAAATAGCTGGTTATGCCCGAGAAGACCGAAAAAAAACCCAACAAAACAAACAAAACAAACAGCGCCAGTTTGATCTTGTTCAATTTATCTTGACGCTGAAACAACAACAAAATAATCACTATCTTGCTGTAACACAATAATGTCTCTCTGACATGTCTTGAATGTAAAAGACGTAGGGGCGCTGGCGTCCTTTGTTAGTGACTGAGGCAGAGCCTGCTAGCGTCTGAAACGCTAAATTCAACCTAGTGGTAATTGGGTATTTTTAGAAATTACCTGTAATTGTTCATGGACAAATCCACGTTGAGGAGCTGTTGAATCTAGTCTATAGATTATAGGCTGGCCAGTTGATCTTACCACGCTGAAAATTTTATGTGTGGTTACACTCCAGACTGGATCAGTTGCTCTTGCTGCACCACATTCAAGTTCACCGGGTTCATATAAATACCTAACTGTTACGTTACTGCCCAACACTGGTTGTTGTAATTGATTTCATGGTGATTTTCGTCGTGGTATGTATTTTTGGGGCAATTGTTTCTATGGGTTTTATGTTAATTTCACGTGTGACTTCGTTGTTTAACGCGGCCACCACGTGAGGCAGTCTCGCAACCCATTCACGAGATCTGTCCTTGTTCAGTAATTTCAGCGCGTATTGATGTCCAAACAAACGTTCAGCAAGTGTTCGATTAAATCGTTCAACGATTGCCTTATCGCAATGTAATGCGGTGTGTCCACGCGTGATTTTAAGGTTATGTTGTTGCATCAGCGTCGTTACTGCACCGAGAAATTCTTTGCCAGGATCAAACTGTAGCAATTGTGACCATCGCAGGCTATTCACTAGTGAACTGCGTGAATAAGTTCGTTTATACGCGGCTGCAGCTTCAGATGCTGTTTTAGTTGATAACGGTTCCGTTTCTTTGACTTTACTGGCATCTTCTTTGTATCGTGCACTGTTAAATAATGCCACAATTCCGTTATTAACAAATCACCATATGAATTACTAACGCGTATTTGTATGTGCGCCGTTTACGTGATGTGCCAATGACGTCATGTGGTAAAAACAATATATCTGCTTGATGAACTTCGTTTGGCGTGCTGACATCAAACCGTCCATGCTGAATTATTTTGGGACGTGTTAGATAAATTTGCCATACTGCCTGTCGTGACAACCAATCTGCGGCAACAGCACGTGTGACACCTGCCGTATCGGTGAGTTTGCTAATCGCTGCTGTACCTCTCCAATATCCTCTTGGACTATAATAAATCCACTCCATTCTGTACTTATCGGACAACTAACTACCGGTGCGGGGAGCTACGCCCTCGATGCTAGTTTACCACTCAACGCTGATCTTATCAACCAGTTCGCGAGTGATTCTCGTATGTTTTTATTCTCCATAGACTTCAACGTGTGAATCAACTTGACGTCCGCGATATGTCGCTGTTGCAGATCTTTATTTTTATACGCGACATAGTATGGCACGCTTGATCAATCGCATTTACCGGAAATTCGCCTGGTTTTGGTTGATTTTTTTCATCGAATCTAATAGCAAGTCGGGTTCCAGGACCACAATAATTACATCCGGGAAGATGATTTTCCCCTGGGCATTTTGCCCATGGCGTTCCTGGAAATTTTCCGTGTATCTCAGTAATATCTTCGCCAGTGACTGCGTCGGCTTTCACAAACTTATATTTTTTATACCGCATCTCACACACTTACCTTTGAGCGCTCGCCTATTATTTTTCAACGTGGTTGTGTTTAACCGGTTGTATCCGTGACAGTCTTGCATTGAACACAATATTAACTCATGACTATAAGTAATACCATATTTGTACAATATGAACGTGATTGACTTTATGTTATTTTTTTTTTTTGTTATTGATGCGCTATTTTTTTTTTTGTGGTCTTTTCTTTCACGTTGGGCTGTATATGGCCTATCAAGCACATACAAACTAACAGCCAATTCTTCACCGCGCGTGTCCAATAAATTAAAGTATTCGTGACAACGACGGATTATGACATCGTAAATAAGCAGGATTAACGGGCACTGACACAATCAAATGACCCGGTGGGACATCTGGAGAAAAGCTGTAAAGAACATATCCCTGCTGAGCCTGCCTGTGGGATGCTTGGCCAGACGAGGTATAACTACCGTCCACTACGTCACAGACTAGATTTACAGAAATCGTCAACGTGATATTGACAAAGTCTGGCGATACATGACGACCACCACCTGTTGTTGTTGTTGTTGTTATAGGGTTTGACGCCATTTTTCAGCACAAGATAGGCTATACATGGCGGCCAGTATTAATGGTGGAGGAAGAACCCTGGAAACCCCCGGGAAGAACCACCGACCCACGAGAAGCTACTGGCAGGCTTTCTCACGTACCCACGTTAGCCGAGCCTGGACTCGAACTCACGCAGACAGAGGTGAGATGGCAGTGATCCGTAACGATCAGCGCTTTAAACCACTCGGCCACTCGGGGCCCCACCACCACCTGTTGAATCGTTGTTATGTCGAAGAATATTTTGAGGGCCTCTTATCTTCTCTCATGCGGCATATTATGTCATCGAGATACTGGTGCATTGTATCGATATCCAAGCCGGGTAGATTGAACGTACGTAATTGGTCTTCGGTGATCTTAAAATGATCAAGAAATTTCTTTTTGTAATCTGGGTATTATCTTGTGATTAATGTACCTTCAGCAGAGTATGCTACAATTTCCAACACAGATTTCTGAAATTATTCCCCGTTAGATTTCACCTGGTTCATATGTTGTACTGTCTCAATGATTCTTTCTTTCAGATTATCATTCGGATATTCAACAGCATACTTCTCAGAAAGCTTTCTCAGACTGTGCTGTTATTTTCATATTCCTGCGCTACTTTTGTCGGGCATTGATATTTCAAATGTCGGCACTCAGCGTTGGCTCGTGTACTTTGATAGCGATCTTTGATTCTTTTCCCGTTATTGATTTGATTCTTCGCAGAAGTTCATCACTTATTTGTTCGATTTGATATGATCCTGTTGGAATTACAAGGACGTTCCAGTTGGGTTCTTCTGACCCATCCCGTGTCTTATACGCAAATACCAGCAAATTGTTAGCGTCTAATCCACCAAATGATTTTTCTCTGATATTTGGCCAACTATAATAAAGCCGTAATTGTGCCAGTGCGATCTCAAGTGACCGACCATTGGGGGCATTTATCGGAGCTGGAAAACCAATATCAAATTCTCGCCGTATTGACTTAGCTGATACCATTGTGGTCATCGGCAGTGTTGTGTTAGCGATAATCTGTTCCAGTCGTGTGGTTATCTCTGCGGTCATTACTATCTATACGGCGGATTATAAATGTGGCATTTGTAACGTTTGGACGGGTATGGCTGCGTTCTTGAGATACCGATAATAAATATCCATAATTTCAGCAAATTCATTATCTGATATTGCACCGTCGTTTAACCCCGCCGACAGTATCGATGATATATTTATACACGCACATGTCGCCGCGTACGTTGTTTCTGTGTGTTTCATGTAATTTCTTACCGGCACATGTATATATTTTTTCCGCAATGATTATGATGACACCAGCAACGCCGACAACAATATCGACACCGATTCCAAACGTGGGCGATATCACGTGAGTCGCTGATAATGTACCGAAATACAACATTGTCGATGACGGTGATTCGTCTGCGATCTTTTCTTTGTTTTGTCATGTGCTCATCGATGATTTCTTCCACCGATGCCTTCCACAAATATGCTTGATTATACCAAAAGGACTGTGTTGGATTCATTGTCGCGTTATCTTATTACTAAGCTACCAACTAAGGTGTTTTCGCGACGAATTCCAGACATCACCAATACCTTGCTGCGGTTAATGTTTTGTTTTCTGGATCCAGTATGAATGTTTCCTCGGTATTTTGATTTAACACAACCGACAAGGTTCCGGAAAATCTATCGGTGGAATGACACCATGGATATGTCGTAAATATCCTAAATCGCTCAGCGCTAAACACAGAGAGCCTTTACAGCCCTGTGCCCTCAGCGGTATGTTTGATGGAGCTGTTTTGTTGTGACCATGTTGCTGATCCAGACGCTACTGTGTATACCGCGTTGATGAACGGAGTCGTATGAACAACACCAGCGGCGTTGTCATCGAGTTTTGTGCAAATTTCAACAAGACTAATGTCGACGGCCATTGGAACTCCAAAAAAGTCACCGGTGACTAAGTTACATCTCTACGATGACTCGTAAACGCGGTTACGTGATTACTATACTGAGATCTGAAATTGGCCAATCCATCACTGACTGTTATTAACGAGCTAATTATCGCAACGTCGTTGTTGTCCACGTATTTCTTCGTTGCAGTGTCATCGTCCGATTCTGGTTCTCCCAAGTTAACGATTCTATTTCCACTCATGTTGAGTTCATCAGTCATTATGTCGCCGGCTTTAGCAACACGTTTAAAGATCTCTTATATGGTCCTTCCGATTGATACGCTTGAATCTATGATTTTTCCACCATCAGTAAATACCACAATGTTATCGTTGGTTGCTTCTGAGACTCGAAGGATAATATCGACCGGCTTGATATTGTTCGTTTTCAGCCGCCCATGTTGATCCTGAAAAACAACAAACTCATCCGGATCAACCCGGGCGAGAAGCATAACATCAGCAAGTTCATCTCGTGTTGCATACGCTGACAAATCAATGTCATCTGAGGCCTTTTAGCAGATTTTCCGTAAATATCTACCGTTATAAATTATTAACCTGTTTAAAACGATGCCGTCTGCTGGTTTAAACGTACACGACTTTATGCGGCGGCGCTGATGACCCTGGCAAGGAGTTAAGTACAGCAATTACTTTTGGACCGCATGTTAGTGGATCCGATATTGTCTGTGTTGATAATGTTGAATACCAGATCGGAGTGCTTTGCACTATGCTAGCGATTCAGCTGATATACTGTAAACATTCTCACGGTGGAGCCAATCCATACGAATCAAAATAAACAACACCACGTGGATCAACCGCGTATGCAACCCAGAGAATATCTGGACCAAAACGGCCATCGAGATTAATGATACCAGTTTCAACACGGTTTGGTTTTTCCGGTAACTGATCACGCACGAAAACACCTGTGAAGTTTTTTTATGTTAAATCGCCGAGCAGCATCAAGTAAATCAAAACTGGACATGGAAAGCTTTAACGAAGCGTCCTCGGCAGCCTCAGACCTTGACCGTACAGAGTTCCTGGTAATCTTAGACCCCGTTCCATTTTTGAGTCTTTAGACCGTGCCCTGTTGTTTTTTCAGTGCCGTACCGGCAGCTGTTCCAACGGCACCAAGAGTGGATGCTTTTTCAACAGTTGAAGCTGCAACGGCAATCAGCGCTGGTATCGCCGTTACTGTGGAAATATACCGCCGATCTTTGCTGTATCGCTGATCGCACTCGCAGAAAGATCAAGTCGAACGCCAGTTGATTTCCTTGCGTCATTGTAGTGTTTGAGTTGACGTTTGGGCCGTTGATTTCAGAGATATTTTTGCCCCAGAATTCTTCTTTTATGTCGATTTCAGCTTTTTATTCTGAACGGGTGTCAGAGTAACATTGTTTTGTCCAATAGTATAAGAGCGGTTGCTCTATAATCAGTAACACCAGCTGGCAGTGCACCAACTCGAGCTCGGAAGTGTATATCAACGACTGATTGTCCGATGGAAAATAATAGATCGGATACAACGTCGAGAAATTCCGCTGAGATGTCTGCAAACCCGAATCAACATTCTGATCTCGCCCCCTAAATGTCATCAAACGATGATACGCACGTGCAACATGCTTATTTCCGAAATCCAGCAAAACTTATTCAAATAGTTCTTGAGGTCCGTTTATCCTCAGAGAAACTTCACTAACCCCAAGCAGGTCAAATACCTTGTTATTTCTTACTTGAGAATTACGTCGTCTGATATCCTGAAAATCTACAAATACATGTAGTGGTGCTGAAACTCCTTGTTGTGATCCGGTCTGCCATGCATATGTACCAACAGTTGTGTTTGTGGTCGCGTCTATGGTCATCGTCAACAACGACACCGTTGATTTTCCGCCGCTATCCACGAAAGAGAACAGCCGTTGTTCTTCAGTGAGTGATGGTGTCATCGCTGCCATCCACAAAGACAGTTTTGTCAGCGTAAAATTTCCATGAAGTGCCACAGTTGCACCCGCATTAGCACCTTCAGCGTGCGAGATAGCATAGTCGTCCGTGGCTTTTCGCACAAGTACAACTGTATGTTTGGCCCAGAAGATAACTTTTCGAACATTTCTGCAGAAACCAAGATATGTGAGAGCGGTATTTCACAGCTAAATCTCCCTTGAGCATCATTTGATTTTTACTTGCTGCGAATCCAAGATTATAATTCGCATTTATAAAGTATAAATCTCCAACGTTATCTTCGGTAGCTGCAGCGTGAGATTTTGGTCTTCGAATGTATAAAATCGGCCTTCAGTGTGTTCAACGGTATCTTTTGCGAACATCATTGCTGGATCAGAGGACCGTGAATAATCATCGGAATATCTTGCGAGACCCAATATCGTCTTGGCAACATCGACGTTATCGTGACATACCTCGATTTCTTGGCCGTCGATAATATATCGTGCATTGATAAATAATGCCACACTTTCGTTATTTACAAATCACTATATGAATTACCATCCATTTTTACAAGTCTACCCTGAACTTCAAAGAATACCGCGGCGGGCTGTATGCTGAATTTGTAGTTCGATTCGTCCACGTTGGTTTGGTTCTCGTGCTTCATAAGAATAATATTGATAATCACGCACAGACTCATCTTGAGCACTGGTGCATAAAATCAAATGCGGGATCAGATACACGCTTGAACATTTTATTATATTCGCTGTTGCATAAAACGATGTTCTAACACCGATCAATATCACCAACGACGACGGGCCAGACCACTACCCGCTATTAGGTTTGCGGTTATATTTCTTTTTCCGCCTTGGCTGCGGCTTGTTTTTTTTCAGAGATGGCCCGCCAGCTAATTCTTTCAACCGCTCATTTGCAGCTTGATTTATTATTTTACTGACACTTGCTGGCATAACTTCGGTGCTGGGCAGTTTTACCGGCTGTGGGTTCCGTCGTACTAATCGTGAGAGCCTGTCTTTGATCGCAGAAAATGATTTGTCAGCAACTGCACCAAAAGTGCCAATACCCTTATAAAGAACAACTTCGATGGTTTTCATGCCTAATTGTTTTGCATTCGGGATAGCTTTTGTGGCTATCCTTCTAAATAAACCTTGAATAACACCGCCGAGTCCATCTCCGTAGATCGCTTTATTAACCGCTAATCCTGAATTTATCACCCTGACGCTTTCAGGTCCGCGTTAGATATTGTGTATAATCATGTTATTTTGTTATCGCCGGTCTAATTGATCAACCACTGTAGTAATCGTCGGTAATTTCATCGCTTAGTGTTTGATAGACGCTACTGTCCATGACGCCACCGGTAAATAAATGCTGACAAATAGCAGCTGATTCATTGATGATTTCTTTGGAATTGTTGCCTGCTCATCTTCCAACAATCAAAATTTCTACTCGATCAACAGCAGCGAGGATGTTATTTGGACAAAGTTTATCTTGAATCACCAGCGATACAGCGATCACATTCCCGCCTTGTTTCCTACAATGTCGATCGCGAGTGGCAAGGCTATTTCGGGTTGTTCCTCAGGTGGTTCGTTGTTCGGATCTGGTTGTGGTTCTGAAGAGCGCTGCTGGGAGCGCCTTTTACGCAGCTTTTCCTGTTCCTTTCGCATTTCAGATCTAGTTTGTACACCTGATTTTCTCCTTTCTTCTACTTTTTTCAAGCTGACGCTCCATTTCTAAAGTATTTTGTTCTTCCTTTTAATAAGTTCCTCTACTGCTCGGTGATAGATTTCAAATTTTCTTTTATCATCATTAGATTTGATTTGCTGACTATTGAAAGCAATGCGAAATACATCCTTAACCCAATCGGCAGATTTTAGAGTGCTAACATGTTCGGGTTTTACATATTGTTCTTTACTATAATATCCAAACGCGGCAATATCAAGTATTTGGTCTCTATCCCTGATAGCAGCAATACCATCCTCAGTACATTTATCTATTATGTTGATTATACCTCTTGTTGGTGGTGGTAGCTGAACTTCGGGTGGTGGCTGAACTAGTGGTGGTGGGGGTTGAAGGCGGCCAGCAATATCAGTAGGTAATTTCTGAAGAGTTTTCTGTGTTGCCTCAGTTGCTGTAACATTTTGGGGGGTTGGTTCGACAATCGGTTTAAATAACTGTTCTGTACCCTCTGTAAATTCCACATGAGCTTCCTGACGTTGTTGCAGTTGCTGTTTGACAGAATCACGTGCTGAAATATATTTCTTAATTGTATCTAGTCGCTGTCAAGCTAATTTAACTGTACGAGATTCCATAGTTAGCGCAGAATCACTCATTATTATTATTACAACAACAATTTAATTACAGATCACCAGTCAGTTGACATAAAAGATTTCAGTATGAACAGTAACTTATTTTTTTCAGCTACAGCGAATTGCCAGAATTCCAATTCGACTCACAATTTAGACATCCCCGCTTCACGTATCAATCCCTGCTAAAAATAAGCAATGTGACGCATTTACCTGCTAATAATAACACGCGAATTTCCCACGCTCAGGCAAAAATCGATACGTGATACATAACAGAACAGGAATGATTTAAAATGTTCAGATCGTTAAAAATTCCCTGTTTAGTGTTATATAAATACGTGTATACTATTAACTTTTTATCTGTCTATCTGTTCATAAGTGCGAATGTACTGACAGATTCTGTAAACAGCACTCATGTAAATTATTTTAGCCGTATTTTCTTAGACTGTAGTGTAGTGGTTAAAGAGTACGGACATTCTTTCGATCGACCTGTGGAACTTACTTCAGGTTCTATTCCAGGACGCGACCGAGATATTGTCGGCGTTAAAAAAAATTATTATAAGTGGGCGCGTGCCTGCGATGCACTGAAAAAGATGAAATATTGTTGAATGGGTAACTGTAAACTTGTAAACCTTAACCCAGGTGCACTTGCTTGGGCCCCCTTTCGAACCCCAATAGGGGTGCCCATTTTATAACACCTGGAGTTTACTTCGGTGTATGTGGAGTGTGTGCTTGATTACAAATTAACGAATTAAAATTCAGCCTGGACAACCCTCTGAATCTCTAAAAATTTCGTTCTAAAATTTCGTTTCGCACTTAGCGATTCGCCAGGGGCTGTGTTCACACGCAATGGAAACAAAACTATAATAATTATCCAAGAAAGTTATTAAATAGATATTCAACATCAATCAACTTGGTCGGAGTCATACCCTTTTGCTATTTTATACAAAGCTCTGACTGGCCGTTGGTAACTAATAAATCATCATTGCTGCAGGTAAAATCAACACTCTTACAAGGCCCGGATTGTACAATGGGGCCTTGATTGGGAGGGGGTCCCTCTCAAGGTCGACGCCACTTTTTTTGGTCGGTCGACCCTCTTCTGCTGCTCTAGGATATCTCCAGTTTGCCTTCTCCAGCTCACCCTCCGATTACTCTAGGTCACCCTAAGATTGCTCCAGCTCATCCATTTTGAACGAAATGGCGTGTCATAATAGTATTTTGGTTAATGTGGAGACCAGAGGGCCGTGGGAGTGTGATATATGGGATATGGCATATCATACACTATTGTTTAAATGTCTGCTGTAGGACTTTTGATATTGTGAATCACACTATTCCTGTGTTTTTATATATTCATAAAGTTCTAAGACTATTCCTAGAAAGCAATTTTAGATACCCTAATATGCTTATTCCTCTAGTCTTGTTCTGTATAAATAGCTGCTGGAGAAATCCAAATCATGTATACTTTTTCTTAAGTTGTGCCATTCTTTCTTCATGTGTTACTAACTACCGATTTCACAAGGACGGCTCTTGTTCTTTTCCTATGTTTCTTTTTGATATGCTTTCTTTCTTATAGACCCTGGAAGGCTTTCACGACAGTCACAAAATAATAGCAAAACAACGTTATTATTATTATTATTATTATTATTGATGTTGTTGTTCCTTATTGTGTTAAACAACGTATAACTTATCAAAACATCTGTCACATCTTGTCAATCCATTTCACATCAAAACTAGTTCCAGTAAACACTATTCTAGCGAATTAATCATCGCAACTGCTCATCGCCCATTCTTTCTTTGAACAATTTTGCTGAAGTTCTATTCACAACATTTAGGTACTCAAGACGTACAAATTCTATGTTTTAACAACAAAATGATGGCAAAGAAAAAGAAAAAGTCGACGAGTCTACTTTGTGCATTCAGCTGTTCTTGGCGTTCATTATTCTCGTATCTGTCACTTGCAATCTGCAGTAAGCAAGTGCAAAATACCATTGTATGTAGTACCTTTGGACACAATATGGTACAAAATGTATTTTCTGTGCAGTCTAAACATCCATTACCTATTCATCAAGAGCATTGTCCAGAAAAAAATAGTTCTGAATCCGGCAGTTGTAAAGTCTAGCCTACGCAAAGGGAAATGTTCTCTTTTTTAATCGAACTGTTATTAAAAGTCGAGTTCTGAGATGAGTAATGACAACACCAACAGGATGAAGAACAACCCACTGGTTCACAGTACAGATTTCAAAGCAAAACAACTTGTTGTTAAACTAATTGTTTTCTAAGACACAGCGCTTAGGAATGCATGAAAATAAAATAAATATGAAAACATGTAAATTCTACGCATGCCTGAACCTATAAAGTAAAACGTTCTTTGTGACCATAAATCTCAGCCATTATTTTGAGGTTGAAATTTTTCCGATCGAATCTCATTAAGATGAAATTAACAGAACAGAACAGAACACAGAAAAGAACAGAACAAAACTTTTATTAATAAAAATAAATCTCAAGCCACACATAGGCAACGTCACTAACATATGGAGATACAAATCACATCATAGGTCAACATTTACAATCATAGCAATACTAAACATTCGTACGTTTGTGAGATCATTTGGTACATAAATGTAAAATATTTTTCGTAGAGCACAATATCTCTCATGGACCGTACAAAAATTGTAAGAGAGAAAGAGAGAGAGAAAAAAAAGAAAAAACTATATTGTGAAGTATGGAAAATTTACGCTTCCGCAGATAGCAGAAAGTTTATGATATCAGTTTTTACCATGCAATATGTACAAATTCAGAATGTTATAAAACTTCATTCTCTTTCATTCTATTCCATTAAATTTTCACTAGAAGCCGAAAATTACTTTATAACACTGTGGTAACATTTTCTGAAGCAAATGTTTAGACTTTTCGAAAACGCTAAACTAATTAGTATGCTTAACTGCCCAAAGGTTTTGCAATGTGCACCTTTATATATTTGTAACTTTGACTCTGCTCTATGTTTCCTGTCTGAACATTACCTAATTTTCTCAAGTCCAATAACTGGTTCTTATCCATTTCTTAAGAGCTATACGTCATCCGTAGCCGCAAACCATGAGAGATGATCAGCTACTCTTCTGGATCATCCGTGATTGCCTGTACTGAGATTTTCGCGTTTTCACGAGTACGAATACACAAAATGTATCGATCTCCTACACATCAATGAAAGTGACCGTTT